>JAKUCM010002598.1:0-16832 GCA_023374145.1 Lepidium sativum | reverse complement strand
TTCTCTTTCTCTCTTCAGTCCTCTCTCTTACGCAAAAAAATATTCTGAAAAACGAAGAACAAAATCGCTAAAACTACCGCAAAAACTGTCATATATCTAAATATCATGAGATTAACCGTCACACAGTAAATATTATACGGTCCTTCTTTCCATTCTCTCTATCGTTTTATATTTATATAAAGTTAGAGTTTTACTAAAATTTAGAGATTTTTATTGCTCAAAATAAGATTTGAGGAAAAAATGTAAGGGATTTTGGTTTCTGTTTGTTGAGAAGCAATAATTTCAACAAATATTTTGAGAAAGTCAACTTCTCCAAAGAAAACCGTTAGAAGTTGATTACTAAGGGTCGATTTTGTGTATTTTGCTTGTTTGGTAACAAGAATTTTCAATATCCATTTGAAAAATGTGTAATATTTCAATTTTTGTTTTGTGAAAAACACCATTAGAAGTTGATTACTTATGGTCGATTTTGTTTATCTTTTCAGGTTTTGAGCCAAATGTTAAGCTGGTGGAGGAAAACATTGGAGACGAATTGTTCGCAGAGTTAAAAGCAACATTCTTGTGGCCGATCATCAAAGTTGCAAGCAAACCTAATATAACGTTTTCAAGAAACATAGTACACCACCAAACTCATCAAAGATTAGAAGTTAAAAATTCAAAAGAAATGTGGTTTTGCTTCAACCAACAACCTATGAGGTTTTCAGAGGGTGATTTTAGTCTAGTAACCGGGTAGAGTCTAGTTGATACTAAGCCAATAGTAAAGAAGAGGACGAGAGAAGACCCATGGGTGAGAAAAGGATTGGTATTGGATGATCTCTTGGAGATCCTAGAAGATTATGAAGACATATTGACAAATGATCAGAATATTAGATTGGGAGGATTGATCATTGTTGAAGCACTTCTCGTAGCTTCAAATTTGTTTGGAAGATTTCCTTTTTGCCATTCAGATTGTTTTATAAACAATCTTATAAAAATCTAATTATAATCAGTTCTTGTTTTGGAGTGTACTGTGATTCTTGGTATATGAGAACAAACTAGTTATCCATTTAATGAGTAAAGGACACAAACTAGAAAAAAAGATTCGATTTGGAGATGGGTTGAAATTGTTGATGAAAGAAGTCTTCAAGAAAAGTTGGACATCATCATGAAGTATTATTGAGAGACTAACTATGCTTGAGCGATGTTGTGGAATAACAAATGCATAAGAAGATCAGAACAACAACAGCGATGACAGACAAAAGAACATGGGGGTAAGATGATTCAAATATTTTAAGGTTTTTGAAGATACCTTATAAATACTTATTAATCAATTTGTTCTTGATCAAAATTGTCTATAGAAACTACATATATATTTTACTTCTATAATAACTTTAGGACAATGGGAATGAGTACGACATACATGAAAATCACCAAGAAAATGGTGAAGAGACGCAAGAAAAATGCAGGTAAAATAATTTAGATATTTTTTTTTTCATAAGAAAGCTTATAAATGCTTATTAAACATTGGATTTTTCAAAACTATTTTATAAAAACTGCATATAATGTTGAAACTTTACAAATTGCTTTAGGATAAAGGTAATGCAAATGAAAGAAATGAAGATCTGCAAGGAGAAAGTAGAGAACAACAAGAAAAGATAGATGTAAGATGATTTAGACTATTTCAATATTATGTAAATGGATATTCAAAAGGGTTTATAAGACTGCATATAATGTTTAATCTCTACAATTACTTTAGGATGAAGAGAATGTGTATAAAATAGACAAAGGCCAACAGAAGAATGAGCAAACAACCTGAACAAACAACATATGCTGATGAAGAGGATACCATTGGGTAAAGATGATTATAAATACTTATTAAACTATTTTATTTGGATCAAAATTGTCTACAGAAACTACATATAATGTTATAGTTTTATAATAACTTTAGGCAACGGGAATGAGTACGACATACATGGAGATCACTAAGAAAAAGGTGAAGAGCCACATAAAAAGATGCAGGTAAAGTAAGTTAGGCATTTATTTGTTTTTATAAGAAACCTAATAAATACTTATAAAACATTTGGGATTTTTCAAAACTGGTATGGAAACTTTTCATATAATGTTTTATTAAACGAACGTATCCAATCTATAATGAAATGAAGTATGAAGATGATCCGCAAGGAAAATGTGAAGAACAAAAAGAAAAATGAGAAAATATGAAGGAAAATACACATGTATATTTTGTTAAACAAAGTAGTTTGTGAAACTTAAAAAATCTGTACATTTTGTCATAATTTTCTATTTTTGTCTGATATCTTGTTTTGATTAATTTTACTAAATTAAAAATAATTTTTTTACAGGTTATTTGGCCAAATAGTAGATGAACACATGTTATGAGAGAGAAGTTTTATAACCAAGAAAGAGTCAAAAATACTACAAAAAAGCTATTTTGTTTTTTGTCATCGTTATAAGATGACACATAGGAGGAACGCCGGAGAAAAGGAAAAAAGAAGTAGTAAAACGAAATTTTCAAACAATCATCATAATCATTTTCATTTGATTTTTATTTGAAATCTCGAATTACCAAACTATCAAACCGAATAAATTATTATTTTCTTTGGTATACCATTAGCTTCTGTCATATCCATTATATTTTTAGGAGAAGACAACAATTAATATTGCATAAATCGATTTATATTTAGAGCTCATCATATACCCCCATTAATATATCTAACAAACAACTACCCACTATAACTAAATGAGATAGATTATTACTAATGAATAAACAAAAACATTATTTTCTATTCTTGTACACATTTATATAAGCAACCTTATAAACATTCCTAAACGACCAAAAAACTAAAACAATACACATTATTATTTGATAATACAAAATTGATTGGAACATAATTTCATTTAAACTAACAATAGTTTACATATTAAATAATTCAATATTGAGAAAACGTTTTCCTTTGTAATTTTTAGATATTTTATACATCTTCACAAGGTTCCTTATAAAAGTTAATAGACGAACTTCATTATTCTTTTACTTTGTCGAAAAAACTTAAAACGTTAAATTAAATGAATAGACTTTTAACAAACACTAGTTTGTGGTTGTAGATGTAGATACATAAATGGGGAAAATATGGCATATGAATGAATAAACAAAAAAGATATAAGCCTAACAAAAATATATTCCCAAAGAAAGAGTTTAACTTTGTTGTCCCATAAACACTTCATGCACGGTGAAGATGTAATCATGTCAAAAATGGCACGAAAATTAGGCCAGAATTTGTTATCAATTATGAATGTAAGAGTTTTGCAGTTTATTAACTTTTCTATCCTTAAGGTATCTTATAAAAATTCATAAAAGACCACAAACAAAACAATACACATTATAATTTTATAACACCAAATGAATTTAAACTAATGATAGTTTACGTATCAAACAATTTAATATTAAGAAAACGCTTTCCTTCATAACTTTCAGATACTTTATACAGTTTTACAAGGTTCAATACAAAAGTTAATAAATGAAGTTCAATATTCTAGTTTTTAATAATGTTTATAAGGAATACAAAAAACATTATTAAAACTCAAAGATAACCTCTTTTTTTAAAAAAACTATTTCTCTTTGATTCTAGTATGTTTTATAAGCAAGCTTATTAAAATTTAAAACAAAAAAATAATGAATGTTTCTCTTAAAATCTTAAAACACTGCTAACATTGTCTTACAAAACATATATATAAGACTAAAATAATTTAAGAGAAAAAGAGAAAAGACAAAAGAAAAATTAGATTCAATTAACAAAACTTGATTGGTTTTGACCATTTTGACCAAACCTTCTACATTTATTAGAATTTGTTTTCCCATGCTCCCAATAGATGAAATTCTTCTTTCTTTGGTCTACCACTTCGAATGCGAGTTGAAGGTGGAAGACATACATTTGACTCAATTTGTGGAGGAATCTCCAAAAGAGAAGAATCACCACAAGGATGAATAGTTTCTGAATATGCAAGAGTCCACCTATACAAAAATATTACAAACTAAATCAAGAACTCAATGAGATACATGAGAATTATTTATTTTTATAAACTATATTAAAGATTGTAAAACTCATTTGAGATTCCAAGCAAGCAACACCGAATTCAACTGAGCCAAAATTACTTACACTTTACTTATATTGTTTCATAAACTATCTTATAAAACTTAGTAATAGCAAAAACTGAGCATATAAGACAATAATAAGACTGTACATACATAATTGAGTACATTCAATTTAATACTAACAACAATACATTAATAATTAGAAAGAAAGAAATTATATAGTACAAACTTTGAGTGGATAAATAATCATCAACAAAATTGTTTTCACTAAAACTTCATTTCTTTGCAAGCAAAAATTGGATGAGGAAAAGGGTATTTGTTTATCTCGAATGTCTCAAATATGTTGTTCCTTGATTCTTAATTGACAATATGATTCTGCTTATCTCCTTTAACTTCAAATCCTAAAAGATTAATTGGACATGCTTGATACCAACGTGAGAAGAGTTAAATACTTCTCACATTTTCTGCCCACATTAAGTGTAATAAGATGTTGATGATGAATACTCTTCGCAAGACGTTCAAAAAATCACTTGGTCAATACATACCTAATTGTTTCTAGAAGGCATAAATTGGATATTTACTGCTTTTTCTCAACAGAGCATTCTACGAATCTTCTAAATTAGAAGTCATGATGATGAAACGGTTCACTGCATAGTAGGCATGTAACCACTTATGAATATCAAATTTAACCAAATAATCTCCAATCTTTTGCCAACCTAACAAATTTCCAATAAGACTGAATCAAACTCTAATTATACATGCAACCTAGATGCGGCAACAATCACTATAATAAGATTTGAACAGCTTCTGAATCGTGTCTCTAAATTCTTATGGAAATGAAAGGTAAAACTCTCATGATGAAGTGAAGGATAATTTCTAGACAATGCATTGGCAATAGAAGGAGCTCGATCAAACACAAGCACAAAATCAGAAGCATCATTCTCTCAACCCACAATGCCAAACGCAATGGGACAAAGCTGGAAATTACCATCTTTGGCTTAAGCACCGAGAAAAATCCCTCTAAATCTGAATTTGAGAAACGCCTTATTAACATAAACTACTTTCCTCATCAGTTGGAAACCCCTAATTGATGCACTAAACACCAAAAATGCATATTTAAACTTGTTATCAACATCAATTTCAAGGAAGGTAACTAACCCACGATTCTTCAACTTAATCATGTGAAACCATTTGGCTAAAAGCTCATAACAAGCAGCAGGTGAACCCCTAGCAATTAAAGATGCATAATATGATGCATATTATGATGCATTTTATAATTTATACTTATATCCTAATATTCTATTTTTCTTTTGACTTCCATTTTTAATCTATGAGTTTCTTATATATATTAATGTTGATTTGATATGTTTTTCATTCTTACATCTTTTCTTAACACACATCCTAGCAATGACTTCTCATCTTAAAGGTGTTATGAAATCATCCATGACAGATCAACTCAAAAAGATCTGAAATTATGGCTTGAAGAAATATTTTATTTAAAAGTTAGTCAAGGTACAATCTCAAACACATTCAAAGGATTAATTGAATATCTTTCTACAACTTTGAAAACCAGAAATAATATCAAGCGGCACAAACCTAACAAAATATCCAGAAATGTAAAAAAGTTCTTTTTGAGTGGTTTCTCCAATACCAAGACCGAGTAATATGGCGGGAGAACTAATTTTAGAGAAGGCAAAAGAGACAATGAAACTTATCTACCCTCAAGATGATGTGGAACACCAATTTTCTCAAGGTTGGCTTGAAAAGTTCAAGTTACGACATGGTATCAAATCCTTTCGTCGTTTTGGATAAAGCGGTTCAATCGATGTGTAATACATGGTGAAGAAAATAAAAGCTATAAGGAAAAAATATATTAGTTCTCTATGAAGGATATTTTTAATATGGATGAAACTGGTTTGTTTTACAGATTACAAGTTGATCATTCTCTTACTACATAATACCTCGAAGGAAAAAAACAAGACAAAGAAAGACTAAAAATTGTTATTTGTTGCAATGAAGATGGGTCTTGAAAAAATACTTTATGGATCATTGGAAAATTTGCAAAGCCACGTTGTTTCCAGAATGTGAACATGAATAAGTTGAATTGTCATTATCGTGCTAACAAAAGAGCTTGGATGACATATATGATTTTTGAAGAATATGTTCGTTGGTTTGATCAAATCATGCATGGTAGAAGAGTTCGTTGGTTTTACCGTGAGATTTTAGAAGGTTACAATGTGGGACAGCCGAATCCAAGTAAGATTAATGTTTTAAATGCTATCAATTTTGCAGTATTAGCTTGGACAATGAATGTTCATCAATTTTGCAGTATCAGCTTGTGATAATGTTATTGATGAACTCGAAGGTTTGATTAATAATCTTGGTTATCGAAATAAAATGGGTCTCAATAGTCTACTTGACTATCCGGGTGAAAATGATACATGTTCAGAAATTTAGACTTTAAAATAAATTATGTCTTCTGTAATTAATGATGATGAAGAAGTTGAAAATGATGATGAAGTTTTAGAACCACTTACACGTCATGAAGCAATCATCGCGTATAGAACTCATCAAATTTTTTGGATATAGATCGAAAAGACAAAATCAGTAGTTTTAGAAGCAATAAGGAAAATTAGAGATGAGCTCCAACATGATTACAACTTCAACAAAAGACAAATAACACTAGAATCATATTTTACTAAATTATCTTAAGAATAATCATATATGCCTAATATTTACAATTATTAATTTATGATATTATTGGGACTATATTTTTACATAGGAGTTTCAAAATAATTATTATCTTATTAATTTATTAAATTTGATCAAATTTTACACGGCCCCGACTTGGGACCAGATAATTTTATTAATTTATAGAGGTTATTAATTTATTGAGTATTAATTTATAGAGGTTCTACTATATATTTTTTTGAAGTACGTACACATAAAACAAGAATGTCTTCATAAAGATATGTACATATACGGTTCTCGAGACTTTGATAGTTATGCGCCGGTTGAAGATCTCGTGGAGAGTTAAAATCATGCGGCCGAGATTGGGTCATGTAACAGTGAGCAAAGATATAAATATATCTTTTAATGGCATATACTTAAAACATGAACATCCGCATGAAGATATGTACATACACGATTCTCGACACTTTGATAGTTGTGTTCCGGTTGAAAATCCTGTCTTTTTTCTCTGCTTTGGTGATTTTCTCGAACTCAACGATAGTTTTCATTTAGAGAGATAATTGACAAGTGTGACATTTAAAGGGTAAAATGGTAATTTTGCTTGTTGAAAAGTGGCATAAACCACAAAGTTCCTAAATCTTAGCATAAACAACAATTTAGAAATTCGTTGGGGTGCTGCATCCAATTTTTTGTGAAAAATATACTATATGTTTCAATAATTGTACAAATATAATATTTATAATAAAAAAAATTGTTCTCTATCAAATGAATGAAATAAATATTGTACTTTATGTCAACCGATTTAAGATTTATTTAATAGTATATATATATTTTAAATATTTGTTGTTTGTTCGAAATTCAAATCTTAGTATATATTCTAGAATATAAATATGATTTTTTAATTAGAGATAGAGGGTGATTAAAAAGGAGATAAAATGAAATTTCAAGTTTTTTTTTGTAACGAAATGAATTTTAAGTTTAACAAAACATTTCACGGTGAGCTGGAGACCCCAACTCTGAGGCTCTTATAGTGGTTGAGAACGATTGTCATTAAAATTCCGAGTTTATCCTGAAATTTTAGAACTCTCTCGGTAAGGGTTGGAATATGGGTATGCCATTTTCAATACCATATTAAGTTCAAATGTGAGTTCGTACTTGGATAAAAACATACATCTGCTATCAGTCTACAGATCTCCACGAATTCTTGCTTGGATTGTATAGCTTTGTTTAGGGTCTTATTATTGGATTCCTCTTGTCGTAGTTTCTTGGATCGCTGCTCAAACAGCAATACTTTCTGCAATAAGAGCAGATCCAACAAATCCGCGTCCTACCGAGTGACTAGTAGTGATGGGTAGTTTGACATACATACATAGCTTTAGCAAAATAAAGGAAGCACAATACAATCCAGATCCAGAAATTTTATTATATAGAATAGGTTTTACTTAGACAACTTCACAGAAAACTAGTAGAGAATAATTTACTTAAAAATTGATGTTACAAGCACCCTATTTGCCAAACGCTTATTAGAACGACACAAACAGATGGACCATAGAAAGAAAGAAAAAGATTGAAGAGAACATATCCGGATTAAACGCCTTTTTTCTAAGCATTCATTTGTCTGTGTATTTAACAGGGCATTTCTTGTATGGAGGACACTTTGGGTATAAGTTTTGAACAGCTCCGCTACAAGGACGTTTGGTACCACAGTTAGGCGGATGTTGTACAGATTTATAGATAATCTTTTTCGGCTGCTGCGGCCTTCTTGCTGGAAGAGAATCCCAAAAGACTTCGTCTTCTTGAAAATCAGTGAGATTTCCCCAACCATTAATCATCTGCGCGGAGGTTGCAATGGCAAGGAGTAAGAGGAGAAGGAAGAAGACTATTGACTTCATTTCTTCAATTATTGGTATTCTCTCTTTCTTTCTTGGAATTTGTTTAATTGTTTTTGTTCTGGCAACGGATATAAATGGCAGTAAGGATATTCATTTGGTTGGTCCATATTTCCCCAAGCGTAAACTATAATTTGTAAGCAAATATATAAGAGTTAATTGGACTCAACACCCAACTAGCTTTACAAATTATCAAAATTGACATCAAGTTTTCAACTCTAAAAAATGCCACTTTGTGTCCAAAAACAAACAAGAAAAAATTGACTAATATAGCCTACATTTTTTAAAAAATAACTAGGATAACTCTATGTGTTAAAATTTACTTAGATAACATAGTTTTTGTTCCAAGTTTCCAAAATACCCCTGATTTTTGTATTTGTTCATATTGAATTCTAATTTTTTTTTTTAGTTTCTTCTGTTTAATATTTAAAAAATATAAATAATTTTACACTTTTAAGAATCAACTAAGATTTTAATAAAAAAAAAAATGCAAGTAAGACCAATCCTATGTTGTGTTATTAATTGAACTTATTGATCGGGTGTAAACTCAGGTTGGATTTCATTCCTGATTGCAGTTTTTACTTTTCATGATTTTGCAGTATCCATAGTGTTATTTTTTTAATTAAGAACAGAAATAACAATTTGTTTAGAATAGACCATTCGATCATAGAAAATATGATCAGTATTTCTTTGTATTGAATTGGAAAGTAGCATAAAATAGAGACCTATCAATCTTTGCCAGGATCAATCAGACTATACTTATCAAAGAAAATATGTACTTTATTACAGAATGATTGGTCTATACTACTCGAAATAACTTTCATTTTTTTCTTCAATAAGTACATAGCGATTGGTCAACACATAGATCAAGTGATTTGAAATTAACGAATCTGTATTTTGCAGTACGGACAGATCGGTCGGCAAATAGACTGATTGGTCCAAATACGTGATAAACTATAGATTATTTTGTAAGTTTATTAAAAGTCTGCCAAAAATCCGGCAGAATTGTGTGAAGTTAGTATAAACTCTAAATTCAAATTTTAATTTCTAAACCTGAAAATAAATATTTTAATTAGGTATTTACATGCATGTCTACTGGCAATTAGTCCAAATTATTGAAATTATGATTTTTTCTCTTTCACCATGGTATAGAAATTGTTGAAAGTTATGAATGTTAAAAATTTAATTTTCTAACTTAAAATTTTACTTTTAAAAATATATCTATATTTTTCAAACCTAAAAATTTATTTGTAACTTTTAAAGACAATTTAAAATATAATTTTTAAATACTATTTATTATCCTGTCTTATTAGTGAAAAAATCATTTCTAATCAGATAAAGTATTTTAATAATTATAACTTGCAGAGGAAACTTTTATTGTTTCAGATTATTTTAGTTATTTATAATTATAAGTGGCTTAGTGTAATAAATTTCCCTAACAAATATACCCCTTTATTAACGGGCTTTCTCCAACCTTTCAAAATTGTTCAACCAATAGTAGAAATTTGTTTCAACTGACAATCAACGTTCTTATGACCAGAAACTGCCATTTTCATTTTTCCTAATCCTAGTCGAAGAAGGATGAGAGAGAAGAGTGGATTTCGAGCCAAGGAGATCGAGAGCGGGTGTGTGTAATACTAAACATATCTGAGAGAAACTTGGAGACAATAGCGAAGGTTAGTAAATTTTTACTAAATTTTAAAACTTTGAAAGATAAGAAGTTGAGTAATGGCTAAATTTGGGAAGGAGATAGCTGTTTTGGTAAAAGAGTCATTCATTCAATTAAAATGAGAAGCATTTCTAAACTTCCAGCAAAGCCTTCTTTACCAAGCTATCGGCCTTACAATTCTTCTCTCTTTCCTAATAAAGATACACATTAAAGAAACAAACTCATTAGATAGAAATTGAATGTCATGTAGAATTCTGTGAAGCTCTTTGGATAGATTTTTTCTCTGAATCAGGTTTATCAGAAGTCAGAAGTCAGAAATCAGAAGCAAAAGTAATTTTGTCGATACCAAGACTGACGGTGTGTTTCATAGAATCTGAAGGCGAATTGTCGCCATTAGGTGTCCGAACTGGGTTGGCATAACCGTGTTCTTTACCACTGCTCAGAGGTGGTCCATTAACAAAATTTCTTGACAAGTCTTGATTCACTAATGGATTCTCCAAGTGAGACCGATTGAGCTGCAATCCCGGAAATCTTTCTCGCAAATTCATCAACCTTGTCTTTGTCACTCATTGTCAATCTTTCTAAATCCGCTAATAGGGTTTGTAACCTTGCTTCCTTGACACTATCATCTCCTTGATACCGTGATTTAATAGCATCCCAAAGCCTTTTAGTCGTATGTTGATCTACGATTTGCAAGATGAGTTCTTCGGGAATAGATTGAAACAAGAGAGCTATGGCTATGACATTCTTCTTTAAGTCTGTAGATCATGTTTCAATTGTTTCCCATAATTCACTAACTTGAAGTGTAATCTTCATTCTCATCGCCCGATGGGTCGATGGAACTCGAAGGTCCTTTTGCGGTGGTTGTTGGATCACGTCTTCCATCCTTGGATACGTGCAATTTCTCCTTGCTTGATCGGATCTTTGACTCAAACTCTGATACCAATTGAAATCGAGATTTGCAAGAGATTTTTAAAGAACTTGCTATTTTTTATTGATTAAAAAAATTGATCAAAACTTAACCAAAATACTTTCACAAATATTAAGGAACAACTCTCGCTAAGACTCCTATTTATAGACTAGGCTAATCTCCCTAATCTAATAGGATTTACATGAATTTTATCCTAAATTATTTTGTGTTATTTAAACTATGGAATTATCCAACAAAACCCATGCCATTGGACGTCTCTCCACTATTCTCATAGTACCAATCTGGATACCCATGGAGAAGAAAACATTCAGTCACGCAGTGACCTTGTCGCTTGCAGTGTTTGAAGTTTAAGGAGGATAGATCTCTTCTCTGTGGAGCGAATGCGCCTGCAACTTGTGCGACCGGAGAGCTTTGAACTGAGAAACCTACAACTTTCGTTTTAAGTACCTCTTTGGAGTGAACTATGTTGAGATTTTGCTCTTCTCGAATAACCCGTGAGTATACTTATAGTTCAGCGTGGGTAAGGGCTGTTCTCCAGTGATGGTAGAACGTATATTGCTGAACCGTGTCATATCGTGACCAAATAGGTACTGATGAACACAACCATCTTCTCTTTCCTTGGCGATGTCGTTAGCAGCAGCACAAGAGCACACAACACCTTTTTCGACAGTTTTGTAATTCTTCCCAAGGTTTAGAAAGTCTGCCAAAGTATTCGATTACCAACTTCCCATTTTGTTTGCACATAGTGATTGCATCTTTGAGAAATTGCTTCTAAACCCCGTTACCAACGGAGAAACAAACGTGAAGGCTTTCCCAAAGCTTTTATGTGTTTCAACAAACGAGACATTAGATCAATTCGTGGCTCAATAGCCGTGCGAATCCACCCCACGATCATGGATTTCGCAATAAGCTAGCGTCACAGATCAGGTTCCGCGGTTGGTTTTGTTAGAGTCCTGTTGAAGAACCCTAACTTTTGCTTGGCCTGTAAGGAATTTCGAAAATCCTTTGACCATTCTGGATAGTTATCCTCTTGAAGGATTACAGACGAGATCAAGGCTCCGGATCGTCCGAAGCAGCTAGTTGATATGATGAAGGAGCTACATCTACGATAGTACTGGTGGAGTTCAACTGACATCTCATCGGGGGCAGCTTTGAATTAGGGTTATTTCTGATACCATGAAATATTTTAACCAAAGCAGAGTGTATTCATTATGTGAGTTACCTATTTACAGAGTTACATTACTTGATTAACAAGAACCGAATAAAGAATAATCCCAAATATCTGATCTAATCTAATATCTTTCTTTAGAGAATTAAGATATCAGAAGTTGAAAAGCATAAAACTAAGTTTCATACTTTGTCATTTGTGTACAAAGAAATTATCATCTTGTCTTCCATACTGTGCTAGCTAATTCAGTTGTGAGGTTGAATTTGATAAGTTGGAGAGCATTTATGAAAAATGGTATAAAACTTTAAAGCAAGCGCGAAAATTTGCGCCGGGTTTGTAGAATCATGTGGTGATGCCAAAATTGCAGATTTATGTTTAGTGACTGCCAAATTATATGATCACAAAAGAGAACTTAAATGAATGAAGGTGTAGGAAAGTGCTCTGATGCCATTTCAACTTTAGGTTTGTAACAAGATTTCTTTAAAAACTTCATTTGCTTGAAGAAGACAACTCGAGTGTTCCTAAATACAAACAACCAAACAACTCCAAAATATAATCTCAAGATAACAAAGTATGATAATCATATGACATAAAACCAAAGTTTTAACCGGCGCTTACGGTAACTCTAATAATTTGATCGAGTCACCACTTGGAGGTTCTTAAAAAGGCGGGAGACATTATAAAGAGAGAGTAGATGAGATCAAAGGTTGATTACAAAAGTAGAAAAGAGACAGAAAGCATAGAGAAGAACTGATAGAGCTAGTCGGGTTTGTCCGCTAGGTGCCTGTGCATTGGTTGATGGGATTCCTCCAAGGGTTGTAGTTGGGGCTTCTGCTTTAACCGGAGGTAGTGGAGGTTCAGTGACATCAGCATCTGTGAAAGCCATGTTTGGAGCTTGGGCTGGAGTTAAGGCCTGAGAACTGACTTCGTCTAAGCCGCCACGAAGGTCAATAGGGTTCATGTAAAGTGGGAATTCATAGTATCCCAAACATCTATTCCCTGCAGAAGAGAAGCGAATTTTGGCACTAATGTTAGTCAATTTGGGTTGTGAGAACTTCTGGCTTAAACTTTGGGACACTTACTTCTGTATCTTGCTGCTGTTAAAGGAAAATCGGTGATGGTTCCATTTATACGGGCTTCAAAGATATGTGAGTTTATCTGAGCAGTTGCATCACTGAAGAAGTTATATGGGACACTGTTATACTCATTCCGAAACACTTCCACGTAAACTGGGAGGTGATACTTCTGCAGTTTCTGCACAATATTGGTTTCCCGAGTGACTATCCCTTCAGTTGAAGCAAAGACTGATGATTTTGTAATAACAACAGCGTTCGCAAATTTCTTTATGCCTTGGATAGCAGAGTCTTGAATATCACCAATTTTTTCTTCAATTTTGTAGACTGTCTCATACATGCTCTGCTTCTTAAAGTCAACTAGAACCGAGCTGTTCGTAGACTGTATAAGGACCTTTGTTGCGGTTGATCCATTGCTGTAACCATTTTCCTTGAGCGTATCGAGAACAGCTTTAACCACGTCGAGCCCTTGCTTCTCTCTCAGGTATGGTGCATTCTTGGGAGACAATAATAACCATAGCGGCGTGTCCATTAAAAGGTATCACAGTAAGATCGATAAAACTTCAAGATTTTAATGGTAAATGGGAACTCACTTCTACACTGATCAAGACACCGAAGAGAGAGCTAAAGGTTTTTTGCCAAATTTAGGAATTCAGAAAGGAGGATAAGCTTTCCCGAATTTTTCTCTTTTGGATTCCTAGAGAGTTTTGGAATAGGATTTAAGATAGCAGCTGCACAGAAAGATTGGAGAATAGTTAATATAACTCCTAACTGATGTGATCTCTAAAGTGGCCAGTAATTTTGACCAGAGCATATCAGAATAGGAGAAAGAAAAATTATAAAGAAAACAGATACTTGAATTGGTATTATAATTAGTAGGAACTAGAGTTTACAACCCACGCTAGCATTTATTGGAAGCAATTGGACAACTTGAAGGGAAGCTTACGAGTCAAATTCTTGATCTCAGGCCATGTGAGACTAAAAGTGTATATTCCATCCACTGGGCTAATCTCAGGAACATTTGATGTACGGTCTATGAAGGGAGATAGTATAACCATTGTACTGTTCTTGAGATCTATCGAACTTAAGCAAAAGGGTATACCGTCACTAGACATTTGGACTGAGCAATCGATAACATCAGCACCATCTTTGATTGCCTTCTCATATGCCAAGTCTGTACATCCAGGATAGTCCCCACTCGCACCATCCTTTGATATTATAAGAAAATCCACTGCAACATGAACCAAATCCCAGATGATATAGTCAACCATAGATCTCTCTATTTAAGAAGTGATGCAAAGTAATCACTCTCATTGATTACCTAGTTTTGTAGCATTGATGCCAACGTGTGAGAAGCAGTCTGAGGAAAAATGAAAAGAATTCTGAGGACTTTGAGTATATCTAGCAATGTTATACGATCATGATGATGTTTGGGGAAGAGATTTTACGTACCAATGGACGCAGATGCAGTAACGGGAAAATCGGAGAGCACACCGTCGACAGAGAAATCACCATTGTCCACAAAAGACAGATATTCAGACACCGGATCGTAACTATAGTTATATGCAAAATCAAAATCATTTGCGAAATCTGACGCATATACTTGTAATCCTGCCTTGTGAGCATCTCGAACTAAGGATGTATGAGGACGTAAGTACTGTGTGTCATCGACTGGCAATATATAAGACTTGGGAACAAGAATCCCTGAAGCAAATGTCTTGACAAAAGTAAGGTTACTCAATATGGAACCATAAGTTTGATTTGTTGTCGGCTCAAAATCTTCTTTGTGAAGAAACCGGAACACAAAAGTAGGTCCATTAGGCCCGAAACGGCCAACAATTTTATCAAAGAAATTAACTTCAGGTGAAGAGATGAAGTCAATGTTGACAGTTTTTTGAAACAGATAGCAGAAACCTGCTCATGTTCAGATTGTGCTGCGCGTAGAACGCATCATGCTGAACATTTAACCACAATCCTTTTGGTTTCATCGCTTGCTTGGCTACATCTTGAATCGTTAAAATATTGTATTGATTCTGATTAAATAATAGCGGTCGAAATTCTATTCCTTGGATCACTGAGGTAAAAGGAAAACAAAATTGTCAGAAGTTACAAGAAAAACCAAAATCGTTTATGTTACACTCTACAAAAACACAAACTTAATCAAGATTTCTTACAAGGAACATAAGTGAGATCTTTCAAGGAGAAATCAAAGGTGAACCAACCCTCAGTTGGGACTCCATTAACTGTATAACTATTACTGCCATTTGGGTATACATATGTAATATCTGAAGCATTGGCCAAATTTAAATCAGGGAAGCAAATCCCAACTTCATCTTGGGTTAGCTGAACATCACACCATTGAACAACACCAGCTAGACTTGTGCTTGTTGCAAGACTATAAGCATCGATACTCGAATCTGGAAAAATTCCAGAAAAACCACCACGGGCAATCACAAGTGGAGCATCACCTGATAATAAATAAATTATTAAGTTACTTCTAATACAAAAGTATTTATACTCCCACAGTCAAAGTGACTGAAGTCCCCCAAACTAAAATTTCCTAAATAGAGATGTCAAAGTGAAGTTATAATCCCAACTTCTACTAAACATCTGGATTAAAGAAAGAAAGTTCTCTTCACCTGATATCATGCGAAAAACCCAAGATAAGACAGAGAGAAAAGGAGAGCAACTCATACCATTAAGTGTCTGCCATGGACTTTTAGATCTTTGAGCATCGATTTGAGCAGCAAACAGCAGTATCAGAACAACTCCAGAGAGTAAAATCTTCGAAGCTCGTAAAACTTGCATTGTAGGATTGATTTGCTTGGAATTCATCTATAACCTCACCAGCTTCTGTCAGTCCATAAGGGTACATTATATTCTAAGCAAATTGGCTTCAATTAGTTGACTCATAATGAACAATTGCAGAGAGTCAAGAGTATCAATCATTAGCTGGCTAATAGTGGACCAATCCATAGAGACTCAAGAGCTTTGCTTCTTTTTTTTTTTTAATACATATGTCTTTATTAGTTGACTCAGATAATCTCTTCTCGTCTTGCTAAAACAAACAAAATTGAGACGAAGAAAGATTCCTTATTGGGTGTTCCTATTTTTTTCTTTTCCATTTAATTTTCTTAAAGAGGTGATGAAGAAAAAGAACATATGAATTCATCATTTGCTTGATCAACTCTGATCAATAATATTTAAACCTTTGTTGATATCATCTAGACGACTATTCCTCCTGGAAAATGAGATAACTCATGGAAAAAAAGTTTGAGTGGGCCTTGGAGACAAAGGTACCTCATAAGTATATATAGATATTTT
>JAKUCM010002597.1:0-18029 GCA_023374145.1 Lepidium sativum | reverse complement strand
AGAAGTTGAGCAAGTCTTTAAGCAGCCGTGATAGGCCGGACGCTATTCACTAGTCACTTGCTTCCTTAATTCGTCTATAATTCATGTGTTGTTGTTGTTAAGATAACTTTTACAGCTCCAACTCGCCTGATAATGTTATGATGTCTTATATTTCCCGACTTAATTAATCCTTATAAGTCACCCAGCATCAACCTCTCTAAGCCAATAATACTTGGTTTAGCGGTCAGTGAGGGAAGATGACAAAGACCCTTCTCTGTAACTATCTATGGAGATGTTTGTGTATATGTGACGTTACAATTATCTTTTTTTTTGATAAAATAATATTTTAATATCCCTGAGTTCGACTTGATCTACAAACAGATTACGCTTTAGATCTTTTGTTCTGGAACGTGTATATTCCTAGTATAATGTTTGTCTTGGACCGCATAAGAGAATAATCACTAAGACCACTTTTCATGAGTGGTTTACCAGCACGACCATGATATTGCCCGATCCAATTGCAAATAAAATATACAAGATGGACGACTTAAAACTTGAAAGTTTGTTTATAGTCAATGCAGAAGAAAAATGGTAGGGACAACTTCCAAGCAAGTTGATCAACAACATTAAAATCTATTGGCTTTTCCAAATAGTTAAGTCTTCCATGGGCTATTAGTACATCTTATCTAACAAAGAAAACGAAGCATGATATTGATTTTTGTGGTGGAGTTTACAAGTAAGAATTTTCCCACTCAGTAACAGTACCTTCTCTAAGCTATAGTCACAGTAATCATGACTCTACTGCTTGTCGGCAAAATGAATCTCTTTATAAACAAGCATTGTATAGAACAAAGTTAAAAACTAAAACCACATCAGTCTAGTGTTTGGACATTTGATGATGCGCAGGCTAAGTAGTTCCCCGTTTCTGCTCCTAACAGTCTGGTTCTTGTCGTGTAGCTTCAGTTCAGTTTACGTGGTTCTAGCACAAAACCGAACACGAGCCACTACTGATCCAGACGAAGGTTTGTTTCTTTGAGCAATTTACATCATATCCAATTATCGATTGCATTGTACTTCGTAATCCCATGATTAAAACCCATCAGAACTGTATCTTTTTCTTTTTCTAGGGCTTAAATTCAGATTATCTACATTGTGTACACGTAAAATACTGTGATATTATATCCAACTTCGTTTTAAAGGTATTAATAATTGCACCAGGATTTAACAAAACAATTTTTGCACCAGGTTAGCGTGCCTTTTTTTTATATAATACACAGTATTTCACTTAGTACCTAAGTTTTTTTTATATAAAAATCACTTAGTACTCAGATATATGTTTTCAAAAATCGTTTCATTATTAAAAAAAAAACAGAAAATATCACAAATAAATATCAAACTTATTTAAAATGGTAATTTTAATGTTCTTACGTATTAGTAATAATATTATTATTATGAAGCCTATGTTTAATTAAAAATTATAAAAAGGAGAGGTGTTTATAGCTCTTAAATATAGGAGAGATTATCAATAGTTAATTAGTTAGTAGTTAGATTAATCGGAGCCTAAAAATAATAATGGAGTGTTGTTGTCGTGAAATGGACGTAGCTCGAGCTTTGAACTCCATTTTTGCGGCTTGGAGGATCCAGGCAACGAGAACTTGGAACACAAGCGGGGAACTTTGCTCTGACGCTGCCATCAACAATGAAATCTTAATCGATGACAAAGCTCAAAATCCTTTCATCAAATGCGACTGTAGTTTCAAAAACTTTACAACCTGCCGCATTACCGCTCTGTAAGCCTCTTTCCCATTCTCTACATGCTCCTAATGAATGTTTCAGTCTCATTTTGGATGTTGCTCCTTTCACAGCAAGGTATATGCAATGGATGTTGTAGGACCTATACCTCAAGAGCTCTGGACCTTGCAAAACCTCACAAATCTGTATATTCACATATCACACACATTCACAAGTTGATACATCTTTATACTGTACTAATGCATCTAATGGACCTCAAACTCACATTCTTCTTTCAGGAACCTGGCTCAAAATTATCTAACAGGCCCATTGTCACCTGCAATTGGAAATCTGACTCAAATGCAATGGATGTAAAAGCCTCTGAATTATTCTTCCTTTTTTTTCTTTTCAAATAACAAATCCTTGTCCCTCGCTGAACTCTTTGATTACTCAGGACTTTTGGGATCAATGCTTTGTCTGGCCCTATTCCTAAGCAAATCGGTTTGCTTACAGATTTAAGATTACTGTAAGTTCAGTTTACTTCTCCATCGTTTAGATGCGATAATGTCTTCACATTGCTTAGGGAGGATCTTGATGGTTCCTTATTCACATCATGCAGTAGTATTGGCTCAAATAACTTTTCCGGTTCTATACCAGATGAGATTGGGAGTTGTACAAAACTAGAGCAAATGTGAGTGTATCTTTCAAATCTACAAGTGATACATGGATAACACTTGACCTCTGAAATCATTTAGTAGTGTTCACCAAGTCTCGTGCAGTTAATTTATATAAATTTCTTGCGTCTACTGCAGATACATGGATAGTTCTGGACTCAGCGGAAGAATACCTGTATCATTTGCTAATTTTGTGGAGCTGCAACAAGCGTAAGAAATAATTAATTTTAATCTAATTCTTATCTGTTAGATTTTTGCATCTATCTTTTGTTATCTATTCACTTGTTCAAATTTAGTTTTTGCCTGGATGCTTTTTTTGTACCAGTTGGATTATGGATGTGGAACTTACAGGTGAAATACCAGACTTTATAGGAAATTGGACCAAACTTACTACATTGTAAGAAGATCTCATCCTTACGGAGTTATATATTGGAATTGTTCTATTTGTTATTGTTCTAATAATATTTAGATAAAATATAAATTTAAGATAAAATAAGTTATCATTTAATAAAATAAAAGACTTGCTCGTAGTAAAAGAAATCTTCATTGCATCTGAATATGGAAATAAACGACAAGTACATGTTTGACTGCAGGAGAATTGTGGGAACTGGTTTAAGTGGTCCAATACCAGCATCATTTTCCAACTTAACTTCTTTGGAAGAGCTGTATGTGCTGCATTGTTATCAAAATCATTCTTGTTTATTGTTTCTTTTCCTTTCCTATTTCTACATGTAATTTATACTTTAAATGTAGGCGGCTTAGTGATATACCCAATGGAAACTCTTCTCTTGAATTCCTCAAAGACATGAATTCTCTTAGTGTATTGTAAGGCAGCTTTTATTCAACTTTCACTCGATTCACGACCCAATTCATAAGTTGTTGAGCTATTTCTCCATCTTAACTATTAACAATTAAGTATTGATGATATATGTCGCAGAGTATTAAGGAACAATAATCTCACTGGGACAATACCATCTGATATTGGAGAAAAGTCAAGTTTGCAACAAATGTAAGTGCATACGTCAATGTGTTTTTTCAAATCCTTTATGAGAGTTTTTTTATTCATCAAAAGAATGAGATTTTTTGTGAGAAAAGACAAAGTGATCTTAAATTGGTTGTAGTATAATTTCTCAATCATCGCTAAAAAGGAATGATTAATGTTTTACTTCATGTCTTTTTCCTGCAGTGATTTAAGCTTCAACAAACTACATGGACCAATTCCGGCATCACTTTTCAACTTAAGCACACTTACTCACTTGTAAGATGATATGTAATTGTGCTTCTTCTGGATGTTTATGTACAACTATTACGTGTAGTTTTAAAGAAAACTTACTTGTCTTCATATTAGGTTTCTCGGAAACAACACGTTGAATGGTACTTTGCCCACTCAGAAGAGGCAGACTTTAAGCAATATGTGAGTAACAAAATCATTCATAACCATTTCATCTTTAAGAGTCACATATTCCTCCTTAATGTTTTGGAGGGTTTGTCTACACCTTTTATTGGGCTTTGATTCAAGTGCAATAAGACTGTTAATAACACATGTGACTTTCCAAGATAATCTGAAAACATTTTGAAAATATATAACAAATTGTAATTATTGCTTTTTATTTATAGAGATGTGTCCTACAATGATTTGTCTGGAAGTCTTCCTTCATGGGTCAGCGAATCCAACTTGAAACTGTAAGTAAACAAAAAATCATATCTCAGTTTATATTGATGAGGGCTTCATCTTCACATCCATCATGAAGCTTCGTTTGTGAGAAATATCTATTATAATCATATGTTAGATGATACTAAAGAAAAATTGTTTCTCATTTTTGGCAGCAACGTTATTGCTAACAACTTCACGTTGGAAGGTCTTGATAACAGGTGAATTCTAATATATCCTCTCGTTGGTTTTGAAAATTTAATATGTTTTTGTATTGTTTTGATGTTCTCTTTCCTCCAAAACGTCATAAATCTTTTTCTTTTTGTTAACAGGGTTTTATCAGGACTGAACTGCATGCAGAAGAACTTCGCCTGCAATCGTGGCAGAGGAATTTGTAAGTGTCACAAAAGATATTCTCATAATCAATGTTATCCACGTGTGGTGAGCAAAGAATGGTTGCATGTTCCATTGGAAACTTTAATGTTTAAAGACTTTCTCTATTGATTGGTGTGTAGATTTTAACTTCTCGATCAACTGTGGAGGCCCAGAGAAAAGATCTGTTAGCGGAGCAGTATTTGAGAGGGAAGACGAGGAGCTTGGCCCAACATCGTTTTTCGTGAATAATGGTCAGAGATGGGCAGCGAGTAATGTAGGATTGTTTGCCGGAAGTAGTAGTAATAATACATATGTAGCTACTTCACAATCACAATTTAGCAACACTTTGGACTCAGAGCTTTTTCAGTCAGCACGACTTTCTGCATCTTCCCTAAGGTATTATGGGTTGGGGCTAGAAAATGGAGGCTATACCGTTACACTTCAGTTTGCTGAAATACAAATACAAGGTTCTAGGCGTTGGCAAAATATTGGAAGACGACGTTTTAACATTTATGTCCAGGTCTGAACCACTTGATGAAGCTTTCTACTTTGTAAAGTAACTTTTTACGTTCTAATATTCTTCCAAATTCTGAGATGTATTGCTCCATTTTCCAGGGAAGACTAGTTGAAAAGGATTTTGATGTACGTAGAACAGCTGGTAACTCTACAGTTCGAGCAATTCGGAGAGAATATAAAGCAAATGTATCAGAAAATCACCTTGAAATTCATTTTTTCTGGGCTGGAAAAGGAACATGTTGTATTCCTATCCAAGGGGCTTATGGACCTTTAATATCAGCTGTTAGTGCAAAACCAGGTAACACATATTTTTCATTTGTTCTTTGTTTCTTACCTTACTTTCATTATCTTGTCATGCTACTTAATGTTTACGTGTTACATATTTATGTTCAGATTTCAGACCAACTGTGGGTAACAGACCACCATCAAAGGGAAATTTTGAGACCGGTGCTATTGTGGGTGTCATTGTTGGCATTGGACTTTTGAGCATTTTAGCAGGTGTGGTTATCTTCATCATCCGAAAAAAAAGAAAGCGGTACACAGATGATGAAGGTATAGATGTTATAAAGAACACAAACAAGCCTTAGAAATGAAGAATATTGGCCCAACTAAACTTGAATATCATCTCTAAGATTGTTTGATTTTGACAACAAATTGTTTCTCGCAGAAATACTAAATATGGACGTAAAGCCTTATACCTTTACTTACTCGGAACTTAAAAGTGCAACTCAAGATTTTAATCTCTCAAACAAGCTTGGAGAGGGTGGGTTTGGCCCTGTTTATAAGGTAAGT
Source organism: Lepidium sativum (assembly GCA_023374145.1). NCBI lineage: Eukaryota > Viridiplantae > Streptophyta > Magnoliopsida > Brassicales > Brassicaceae > Lepidium > Lepidium sativum. The sequence goes on along the minus strand of JAKUCM010002597.1, from coordinate 12,311 downwards.
CTTATACCAAATAGTTTAAATATCTTTACACTTAAGATACCACGAAGAAGAGTATATGTGATACTTTTAAATAAATTTTTGATTTTCTTGGAATAACACATTTAATAGGGAAATCTTAACGATGGAAGAGAGGTCGCGGTGAAGCAGTTGTCTGTTGGATCCCGACAAGGGAAGGGACAGTTTGTTGCAGAAATAATAGCAATTACATCAGTTCTACATCGCAACCTAGTAAAACTATATGGGTGCTGCTTTGAAGGAGATCATCGTTTGCTTGTATATGAGTACCTCCCTAATGGAAGTCTCGATGATGCACTATTTGGTAATGAACAAACAAATTGACTTATCTATCTCTGCTTATAGCAAGCTAAAGTGTTTGTTATGTCCTTGGTTTGAATGTTGCAGGGAATAAGACTTTACATCTTGATTGGTCAACCCGTTATGAAATATGTTTGGGAGTAGCCAGAGGTCTAGTTTATCTCCATGAGGAGGCGAGTGTTCGCATAGTGCACCGAGATGTGAAGGCCAGTAACATTTTACTTGACTTAGAACTGGTTCCAAAAGTATCTGATTTTGGGCTTGCAAAACTATACGATGACAAAAAAACTCATATAAGTACTCGAGTGGCAGGGACGATGTAAGTATTTCTCAAATTATGACCTTTGATTTGCAACACAACAATGGTTAAAAGCACATGTTATTTGTATCAATGCAGTGGCTATCTTGCACCAGAATATGCGATGCGTGGACATCTAACAGAGAAAACAGATGTGTTTGCATTTGGTGTTGTGGCGTTTGAGCTAGTGAGTGGAAGGAAAAACTCTGATGATAATCTGGGAGTGGAAAAGAGATATCTTCTTGAATGGGTATGTCCTTACTTGTCATATGAGAGGAAGTTGGAGAGAGTTATGAATGGCAATAGTGCGATAATCCTTGTGTATTTCTTGTATGCAGGCATGGAACCTACACGAAAAGAACCGTGACGCTGAACTAATCGATGATGATCTAAGTGAGTACAACATGGAAGAAGTGAAGCGTATGATTGGCATTGCTCTACTTTGCACTCAGGCAAATCATGCGTTAAGACCACCAATGTCAAGAGTGGTGGCCATGTTGTCAGGAGATGTTGAGATTAATGATGCTACCTCTAAGCCAAGCTACCTCACCGACTGTACATTTGATGACACAACAGGCTCCTCTTTCAGCAACTTTCAAACCCAAAGCACAAGCTTCTCCACAACCTTTGTGAAGCCTTCCCCCGAGATATTATCCGGGAACACCAACTCTAAGCCACTGCTTGGATTCAATATCAATGAGGGACGTTGATATTGTCTCCTTTATCATTTCTGTAGCCTATAGTTATGTGTTACTACGAATGGCGAATATGTTCTTGTATGGCTTACGTTACAGATTACGCTCTGTTTAAACCTGCTCGTAATGGGCCGCGCGCATTGTATTGAACTCTACAAAACAATTAAACTTAGCTCACAGTTAAATGGGCCTAGCCCATTAAGGCTGTTCAAAGCAGCGCCATCAACAATAAATAAAACCCCTGCCCCCTCTAAACCCTAGTTCCCGGTGCTTCTATATTCTCTCTTCGCTTCAATAGGTTTAGGGTTTTAGTTTCTCCTCCACAATGGCTATGTATCTTCTTTACGAATCTTCTTCAGGCTATGGCCTCTTCGAGGCGCATGGGCTTGATGAAATCGGACAGAACACTGAGGCCGTTCGGAGCTCCGTCTCTGACCTCAGTCGCTTTGGCCGTGTTGTTCAGCTCACAGCGTTTCATCCCTTCGAGTCTGCGCTCGATGCTCTTAACCAAGTCAACGCCGTCTCTGAGGGTAAATCTTCTCTAGTCACTTCGTTCTTCCTTGTTCTCTATATTCATGTGTTCCCTTGTAGCTCACAATTTCTGCGAATACCTTATGTTATACTGCATGCTTTAGTTTATACATTATATAGAGACTTTCTTTAGAATCCTCAAATTTATTGCTGTTTAATCCTTGGATTTAGAAAACCCCATTTTTCAGCTCTCGTTTAAATCGTTTAAAGTTGAATCCTTCAATATATTTTAGAAAGCACTTCAAATTTATGGTTGAGTCGTGCTCCGATTTTGTTTCGTTATCCTGATAATATCATTGATATTTGTCAGGGGTTATGACTGACGAGCTTAGAAGTTTCCTGGAATTAAATCTTCCTAAAGTCAAGGAGGGAAAGAAACCCAAGTTCAGCTTAGGAATGGCTGAGCCTAAACTTGGCTCCCATATATGCGAAGCCACTAAAATCCCTTGCCAGAGCAATGAGTTCGTACTTGAGCTTCTCAGAGGTGTACGACAGCATTTTGATAGGTTCATCAAGGACCTAAAGGTATGATCTCCTTCTTTGTGTTTAAGTCTTCATTACTTTTTACTTAGTCCAAATGCTTTGTGTTCTCATAATTGTTTTATATTGATGTAGCCTGGTGATCTGGAAAAATCACAACTTGGTTTAGCCCACAGCTACAGCAGAGCAAAGGTCAAGTTTAATGTCAACAGAGTGGATAACATGGTTATTCAAGCTATTTTCTTGCTTGATACGCTTGATAAGGATATTAATTCCTTTGCCATGAGAGTCAGGTTTGTTTTGTGGTTTCTCTATCATAGTATGTGTTGCCATTTAGCTTGTACAAGATTGTTAGCTAAACTGTTTGTTATGTTTTTACAGGGAATGGTACTCCTGGCACTTCCCCGAACTTGTAAAGATAGTTAATGACAACTATCTTTATGCCCGTGTGTCAAAGATGATTGAGGACAAGTCAAAGTTGACTGATGACCACATCCCAATGCTTACTGAAATCCTTGGGGATGAAGATAAGGCAAAAGAGGTCGTTGAAGCTGGAAAAGCATCCATGGGTGAAATTTTTTGACCTCTGTTTATTCATATATTGGTAGGTATGAATTAGCAAGTGTTTTCCTTATCTGAAAAAAATATTTTCTTCCATTTTAACAGGTCAGGATTTGTCACCTGTTGACTTGATCAACGTTCAGACTTTTGCTCAGAGGGTTATGGACCTTGCCGATTACAGGAAGAAGCTCTATGATTATCTTGTTGCTAAGATGGGTGACATTGCCCCTAATTTGGCAGCTTTGATTGGAGATATGGTTGGTGCCCGCTTGATTTCACACGCTGGAAGTCTGACAAACCTTGCTAAATGCCCATCTTCCACCCTCCAGATTCTTGGAGCCGAGAAGGCACTTTTCAGGTGCTATATTTAGGTCACTACTTTAACGTTCACAAGTTCTTTTCAGTGCTGTATTTAAGATGAACGTCTGTGGTTTACAGGGCACTTAAAACCCGTGGTAATACACCCAAGTATGGGTTGATTTTCCATTCGTCATTCATTGGCCGAGCCTCTGCTAAGAACAAGGGTCGAATAGCTCGTTATCTTGCAAACAAGTGCTCTATTGCATCAAGAATTGATTGTTTTTCTGGTAAAAATATCAAACGCCTTGGAGAAGAACTGTGTTAAGAGATATATTGTAAAAGTGTACTAAATACTTTGACTTACGCAGATGGCGCAACTACTGCCTTTGGAGACAAGCTTCGTGGACAGGTTGAGGAAAGACTAGAATTCTATGACAAAGGTGTTGCCCCACGCAAGAACGTGGATGTAATGAAGGAGGTGATAGAAAGTCTGCAGAACAAAGGTATTTTTCGTAGTATATATATTTCTGTTAATGTAAACAGAGTCCTCGATTTTGGTTGGACTCAGTGTTTGATTGGTGTCTCATTTAGATGGGGAAGGGAAGAAACCAGTGGAGGCCTCAGAGAAGAAGAGCAAGAAGAAGAAGGCAAAGGGTGAAGAAGAAGAGGAAGAGATAAAGGATGTGGAGAAGTCAGAGAAAAAGAAGAAGAAAGAGAAGAGAAAGATGGAAACAGCAGAGGAAGAGACAAAATCAGAGAAGAAGAAAAAGAAGAGTAAAGCTGGAGGAGATGAGGAAACTGACGATGGTCACAGCACTAAGAAGAAGAAGAAGTCTAAGAGCCAAAATGAATAGGGAAGCAACAACATATGAACCCCTGTATTTTATTTTATTTTTTGCTAATGCTTGGGCTGGCGCTTTTTCTTTTCTTAGTAACTTTTATTTTGGTCTAAAAACGATTCAGGATTTTGGTAACATCATAATTTTGTCCATCATTTTAGGTTTGATGATTTTGTATTTGTGAGCATATCTATCTGTCCATTTGAGAAGCCAAAGGTAGTCTCAGTTTGACGACAAAGCTTTGCAATCCCTAAACATTGCACTTGGCTTCCCTGTCCTCGGCGAGTTTGATCTCTTAGGTCTCAAATGAGTATCTACGGCGAACTCTGTGATGCTGCTATGAGGATCATTGTTCGCTTCTACTCTCATCCTTTCTTTTCTATCTTACTCCATTACTATCTCTCCATGCTTACTCTCTTCCATTTTCTATAAATAAATATTTGGGCTTCCTCTTTAATTACCACTACTAAGTTTGGGCCTTACTGGATTATTATATGGGCCGTGTCCATGGCGGCATTATATTTTTTCACTTTATAAAAGGCGCCGTAGAAATAAAATGCCCTAATTCTAATTTAATTGATTAACAATTTGATCATATGATTCGCATTGAAGAAGATTCATTTCATATCCAGGTCTTATTACGCTACTTCTTCTTCTTCTTCACTTGCCATTATCATACCTCTCTGGATCTCTCTTTTCCTCTCTTCACTTTCTAGATTATCTGTTTAATTATTTTACCGAGTATGGCATCGGCGGCGTCGCCGTCGGGAAAAGTGGAGAAGGGACATCAGCTATACAGAGACGGCAAGTATAAGGAGGCGCTTCTCTTCTATACGGAGGCTCTTACGGCTGCTAAGGCCAAGCCCCATAAGATTTCTCTTCACAGCAACCGCGCCGCTTGTTATTTGAAGTTGCACGATTTCAAAAAGGTTTGTTTATATCCTTCGATATCATTCTCTATTTTCCATCTTTTTCTGCTTAGATTTGAATTTTGACATGGTCCATTGAATTACAGTTTAATTCCAGTTCTGGTACAAATTCAATTATTCATTTGAGGAATCACTATTAGTAAGAGCAAAGCTAAGAACTTATAAGCTTGTGTACTTTTGTGCTGTGAAATGGAATCTAGAATCATGAATGTTACAGGCAAGGACTTGTGAAATTCTGAAGTTTGCCTATTCTGGAATACTAAAGGGGCTTTTTGTTATCCTATATTTTGGATTCTTCAGGCAGCAGAAGAATGTACGTGGGTGCTCGAGCTTGATCAGAAACACAGCGGAGCTTTGATGTTGAGGGCTCAGACATTAGTCACCCTTAAAGAATACCATTCTGCTCTTTTTGATGTCACCAGACTTATGGAGTTGAACCCTGATTCTGAGGTTTATCAGAACCTCGAGACTCGGTTAAGGACGCAGTTGGTATACTCTCTGTCTTGCTATCTTTCATACTAGTTATAGCCCATTGGATTGGATGAAAAAATTGTCTTATTTTTCTTGGTCAAGGAAAGTCCCTTGCTCCAATTCCTGAATCTGAAGCAGAGTTAGAAGAAGATGATGAAGAAGAAGGGAGTGCCATTCAACAAGACAGAGACAAAAATAAAAGTAGAAACCATGAGTTGAGTGTCATCAATGAGAGAAGAGATAAGAGGTTTGACTCAGTAGTTACCATCAGAAGAGATGTAGAGACCCCAAGAGAAGATGCAGTAAACAAGAGGGAAGTTGTTGCACCTAAAACACCAGAGGTTAGAGAACAGAACAGCAAGGAAGGGGCGTTGTCTGGAAAGCAATCTGATGGATGGAAAGCCATCCCTAAGCCTAAGGGTCATTCTAAACTAGATTACGCTCGTTGGGATACAGTTGAAGATGATTCCAGTGAAGAAGACGATGATGAAGACAGCGATGACAGTGATGAGTCTCCGCCTCAGTACAGATTCCGTGTAAAAACAGTTGGGGTGCGTCCTGTGAAGTGAAAAGGTGTGGATATGAAAATGAATGGTTGCATAGAAGAGCTGCAAAAAAAGAATTAGAGAGCAGACTAGTCATGTTTTAAATAGCCTGATCTGCAGATGGCCTCATACCTTACCGTGTGAAGAAGAAGGCTCTATCTTAGAGACCGAGGCATATGTATCAGTGTGCTGTGCATTACTACTATTTATACATCTTGCAATAGATAATATGCAAGTCTAAGATTAGATACACAATACAAAGATGTTGGTATCTTTGTCAATGGAACTCTCAATGTTTATTGATTGGAAATCATAAGAAACCAGAAAACTTGTGAAAACTATGCTTGCAAGATAGATTCAAGTTCTGAATTGAAAGCTGAGATCTTTTAAAAATAAATTGATATGGTTGCAAATCTCGAAATATAGGCTCATGAAGATTGGCATTATAAGGCCAATTGGACGGAATAATGGTGGTTCCCAAGAAAGAACTATATATTTATGGCTGCTCATAGCACCTCTTCTTCTTTCCCTAAGGTTAGTGATCCCTTTCCATCGTTTCTTCGATTCTGTTTCTAGTTACTCGCGATCGTTACTGTTTGCTTTTAAACATCTTCCATAGGTTTAGTTAGTTGCTTTTCATGTCTAGATGACCATCAAATCACTGATCCTCGTGCTCAGGAGGCAGAACGTGGTATCACTATCAAGTCCATGGATTATAAAGAGACGTTTGAACTAGAGTTTGAGAGCCATATCTATCGGATCATTTTTTGCCATATAAAGAAGCTTAATTTTCGTGTCAACAAGTAGTACATACATGTTGTTGTATTGACATCAACAACATCGAGATGCCAAATAGATGGTTTTAGAGCATGATCAACCATGAGACTCTCATGGTCTCTTAAAAAAAAAAAAAAATTGTAAAAAATGGAACCAATTCGAACCCGTCTCTTAAATAAGGGATGCAAGAGACGGGTTCGCCACGTAGCGAACCCGTATTGGTTCCGTTTTGAGAAAATTTTTTTTTTTTTTTTTTTAAGAGAACCTTGAAGGTCTCACTGTTGAACATGGTCTTATAAGTATCATTAACACAGATCTCTCTTCTCTACCATATTTTTTCCTTTTCATGGGATAAGTCTTGCGATTCGTTCACATCAAACCTTTGATTACCGGCCCAATATCGGCCCAATACTTAATTAAAGCGTCGATACGCCGGAGGAGACGAATGCGTATTTAACAGTTTGTGCCCACCTTTGCCCCATCCGTCGTTCTCGTCGCCGGTAAATCTTCTGAATTTCTTTTTGTTTTTCTTCGAGATTTCCAAGTTCCTGGATTTCTGTAACTTTGTATGTAACTCTGTGTCTTAAGCTCGTAAACCCTAGTCCGGCACACTATTTGTTAGTTGTATGTAATTCATTTGAATGTTTTGGATGAACCAATTGAATTCTCGCTTCGGACTTAGTATAGTATCATCAGACATTGATTGTTGCTTACTAATTTGGTGATTCTAGGAACACTTGTGGCACAAAAGCAATAGTTTAATGGCCGAAGGAGAGCCTCTAAGAAGTCGTGAAGATGAATGTGAAATATCACTGTTTGATTATTCTGTTGAGAATCATTTGAAGGCAGTGGACTCAATCAGTCATCTCTGTGGTGAAGCTACTCTTGATCTTCATGACAATGAAATCATCAGACTTTCATCATCACTCACATTCTTGAGGTGCGTTATCTAGTAAATTAATGTATCTATCTGTCGACTTTTTTCTTTAGTCTTACTTTAGTACTGTTTATTTCCCTGGTCTGCTCTATCTAGAAGAATCTATGCTTATGTGGTTTAGATCTGTCGCAACTTCTAGGTTCGGTTTTCTGACTCTTTGTTCTAACACACTTAGAAACTACAAACTGAATGTAAAGTTTTTTTTCAAGATCATTGTTCTTTACATGGTTTTAGAAAAGGCTTCTCAATGTGACAATAAGAGTATCAACTCTTTATTTAACACTCACAAATCTAGTTTCGCCTGCTTTAAAATTTAGAGAATGGAGGCATTTTAATTACGAACCAAAAAGTTTTGCATTCTATAATGAGGCTGGAAAATGCCGTGAAACAAATGATGCAAGCAGTCAAACTTTGCCTCAATTTTCTTCGGCAAGAGCTCCAAAGGTGTGTCATATGTATTTTTGTTTTCGAGCTTGCTTCTTACCGCTGACATCTAAATTTGCTGCAAAGAGTATGCTTTATTGAACCAGTATTCTTATTGCTTCAGGGCAAGATACATGGAGATGAATCATCATCATTTGGTGAAATCAGGTAATAATTAAAGCGTATATGAATTATAAACATATTAATTTCTCTACAGGTTCTACTAGCTAGCAGAAATTATGCCTAACAAAGAGATAGAGAACTCATGCAATTAATCTGGACAATGGGATATGATTAGCTGGTATTACCAGGACTAGGTTAGTTATTGGGTAGGCAGCATATTGACAGTGCATGTTTGTGCTATAGTGTATCTATCTCTGCTTGTCTTTTTCTAATAATCTACAAGAGCTTTGATAGTCATGATCATTTATGTGATAAATTATTATTCACCTTTACAGCAAGGATTTTGTGATGCATGTTGGAGGCTCTGTTTGGGCATTGGACTGGTGTCCCAGGGTTCATGAAAATCCAGATGCTCAGGCAAAATGTGAGGTGATTAAGACATATATTCTGGTTTTCATATTCTATGGAAATGGACATCTTAGGTTTTCATTGATACGAACTTTCACTATTGCAGTTTCTAGCTGTGGCTACTCATCCGCCTGACTCATACAGTCACAAGATAGGTATTCCTCTTTCTGGTCGAGGTATCATTCAGATATGGTGTATTATAAATACCACACGCAAGAAAGGTAGCTCCCACTTTTCAGAGAAGAGTAAAAAATTGACAGGAAAGTCTCGAAAAAAACCACCCAGTGAAATTACTGAAGTAACAGAACCTAAGAAGCCGAGAGGCAGACCACGTAAGCATCCAATAGAAACAACAGACCCCAAGAAACCAAGAGGTAGACCTAGAAAGAAGAGTACTCCTGAGTTTCCTGTCCAGCTTGACGGTGATGTTCTTTATATTGAAGCTCTGTCTGTTCGGTATCCGGAAGATTCAGCTGTCTCTGCAACCCGTCTTCAGATACCACGAGAAACTTCAGTAACAGAAACTACTGCCAACAATGAGAATTCAAGACAAGTGTTATCTTTGGAAAATGCAAATATTAAGCTACCCGTACGGAGAAGGAAACAGAAAACCGAAGGTACTGAAGAAAGTTGCAAACCCTTGCTATTAGAAGATAGTGAATCTGTTGGAAGTGTACCAGGCCAACCATCCTCCGGTATTTCTGAAGACATTGCTCTTCCTAGGGTTGTCTTATGCCTGGCCCACAATGGAAAAGTTGCCTGGGATATAAAATGGCGTCCATCATATGCCAATGACTCTCTTAATAAGCACAGAATGGGATATTTAGCTGTCTTGCTGGGGAATGGATCACTGGAAGTGTAAGCTATCTACACCTACTCTTAGTTTTATCCCAAAGCTTTCTGTGCGCTGCATGATTTTTCTCTTTTGTGCTGATTTTCTGTCACTGTAAAGTCTGTAATGCCATCTCGTCTTTGTTTGCAATTGCGTGGAGATATTTTCTGCAAATTTGGTCTGTGTAATTATATTTGCAATCTGCAATCATTTCTAGGCTTCATATACTATGCAAAATAAAGAACGACCTTATGCAGGTGGGATGTTCCTATGCCTCAGGCAACATCAGCTGTATATTTATCTTCAAAGAAAGCTGCGACAGATCCCCGTTTTGTGAAATTGGCTCCCGTTTTCAAATGTTCAAACTTGAAGTGTGGTGACACAAAGAGGTCAGTAGATATCTTCCATGTAGCCAGTTCTTGCTTGTTTGGGGGAATGGAAAACAAAGCAGTGCCTTATATGTTTTAAAAAATTGCACATAGAATTTTGCTGTCCTTGTTGATGTATATCCTCAATATCTGCTTCTATTGGGTTTCTCCTGATATGGTGCTCATCTTTTGTCGCACAGTATACCATTGACAGTTGAGTGGTCGACTTCGGGGAACCCTGATTTCTTGCTGGCTGGTTGCCACGATGGCACGGTAAGTAGTAAATTATTTTACTTTCCTCATTGTCTTTATCAGTATTCCGGACGAAAAAGCCAGTCTTTGATGGCATGGATTTTCTTTTTTATGCTATCTTGCATCAGGTTGCTCTTTGGAAGTTTTCTACAATTAAATCTTCAGAAGGTACTATTTGAAATGGTTGTCCTGACGCCAGATACTCTCTATTCACATTGTGGCTAGAGAGTAATTTATCTGTTGACTTCCCATTTACTTTTCAGGTTTTTTTCCTGTGCAGATACAAGGCCTTTACTTTTCTTCAGCGCAGATACAGCTCCTATAAGGGCAATTGCATGGGCTCCAGGTGCAAGGTCAGTGACATGAAATCACACGCAAAAAATCAGTAATTTTCGTTTTCTGTTTTTGCTTTCAATCAGTTGGGGACTAATTACAAGTGGGCATGGTTCTGTTAGGATACCAACTATAGAAGATAACTTAGGGAACACCCATTCATTTACATTCTTATATCTGGTTCATTTACGATAGGTTAAATCACAAATTTTTCCTATCTTTCGAAGAGAAATAGCCACTCCAGGAGCCATGTAGTCTCTTTGTTTGATTCCAGATTTCCAGCTCTACTTAACTCTTGGTTTACAACTTTCGAAAAGCGATAAGGCTTTGTCATTGGCTTCAACATAATAGGACTGTACCTCTTTTTATTCTTTTTGACTTCAAACTACTGCTCCGTAACCTTTTGTTAGAGGATCTTCACTTACTAATCGTGGTGATAAATTTCCAGTGATCAGGAAAGTGCAAATGTAGTAGCTACTGCTGGACATGGAGGTCTGAAGTTTTGGGACTTACGGTACACTTCAATAAAATAATATAAATTTCTGCTGATGCAAATAAATGAATAATACACAAGACTTCTCCTATTTGAAGTTTATTTGGCATTAGCTCAGGCCATCGTTTTACTGCTTCACATGGTTTTCGCAGTGATCCATTCCGGCCTTTATGGGATTTGCATCCAGTCCCAAGGTTTATTTACAGCCTCGATTGGTTACAAGATCCAAGGTATCAATCATTGCTCTGTCTCCAATTAATTTAATCATTAGATCTATCGTCTGAAGTCCTCTCTAAACCTGGAGTTTCAAATATTTACAGATGCGTTTTGTTGTCCTTTGACGATGGAACATTGAGAATCTTAAGCTTGGTGAAGATTGCTTGTGATGTTCCTGCAACTGGAAAGCCTTATATCAACACAAAGCAGCCAGGATTAAGCATTTATAACTGTTCATCTTTTCCCATCTGGAGTATTCAAGTATCAAGGCTAACAGGTATTTTCTTTATGGGTTACATGTTCATAACCACTGATTGAGCATAATAAACAGTCCTGGTGACATCAGAAGTTACATCAACTCAAGCATTAACCGTTTAACTTCTCAGGTGTAGCAGCCTATTGCACTGCAGATGGGTCCATTTTCCATTTCCAGGTCTGTATAAACTGCACACCATTACTTTCACCTCTTCTGCTGTTTGTTAATTTTTGTAAAAGATTTTCTTTTGTCTCTTGTTGGATTATTTAAAGCTTACGACCAAAGCTGTGGAAAAAGGCGGGAGAAATCGGACTCCACACTTTCTCTGCGGCCAATTGACAATGAAAGAATCTACCTTTATAGTGCATACTCCATTTCAAAATAACCCGATTGTTTTGAAGAAATCGATTAGTGAAAATGGTGAAAAACAGAGGTGCCTTCGAAGCCTCTTGAACGAATCTCCTAACCGATATGCATCTAACGCTCCAGATGTTCAACCTCTAGGTCAGCTACAACCAGTCTCTGTAGTATATCAATCTTCTGAGCCACGTAGTCCTTATCGTGAACAGGTTTACTTGGTTTTTGCAGCTTTGACACACGAAGAGGATCCAGGTTTAGAGTCTGAATCGGAGGGAACAAACAACGAAGTATCAAAATCGAAGGCAAAGAAAGGAAAGAAGAGCACAAGAGAGGAGGATGAGAACCGAGGAGCATTGGTGTGTGTCAAAGGAGATGAAGCAAGCAACAGTAGCAGTGCAACGAAAGCAGAAGGCTTCCCACCAAAAATGGTGGCGATGCATCGTGTGCGATGGATCATGAATAAAGGAAGTGAGAGATGGTTGTGTTATGGCGGAGCCGCCGGGATTGTCCGGTGTCAAGAGATTGCTTAGCTTTAAATTGTAAAGCTCAGAGATATCTCTCTCTCTCTC
>JAKUCM010002596.1:0-13744 GCA_023374145.1 Lepidium sativum | reverse complement strand
ATGATATTCTCAAAAAAATTCTTCTCGATGTGCATCACATCCAAATTATGTCGAATCAACATATTAATGCATGACTGAGATGAATTACATTCTGTTTTAATATTCATCATCCTAGCTGCCAATGATAATTTTGACAGACCTTCTCTACACTCCTCGTAGAGAGGCTGGTTTGCAGCATCTAGCATGTCATAAAACCTTTTTGCATCTAAATTGGGTGCCTCAGCAACTATAGGTTGATCAGTATTAGTTTCCTGAAATGCGTCTGTGACCATTTCATGCATCCTATCATGCTCTACAACCCCATGAATCTCATTTTGATAACCAACATCATGCAAATTACTTGATTCACCTATATTAGCATCAACATTCCTAAAATTACTACTACTTGCTTCGTCATTCCCACGACCGCTATCACCTTCCCCATGGTGAAACCAAATGTAATAATGCGGTGTAAACCCTCTATTTAATATATGACTCCAAACAGTTTCTACTCGGGTGAATTTCGTATTTTTGCATTTCCGACAAGGACAGAACATCTTACCCGATTCAACCATGATTTCGGTTTGACTAGCCTGGTGCATGAATATTTCTGCCCCATTCATAAACTCCTTTGTCACGATTCCGGCAGCATCTCTATGCATATACATCCACTTCTGTTGCTCGAAAATATCTCCACCGAAAGACATTTTTGGGATTTTTCCCCAAAATCGTTTTTTTTTTCTCCTTCACCACGTTTTTTTTTTGTTTTTTGATGTTGTGATTAATGAAGAGAGCCTTCCTCCTTATATAGGCAAAAAATTAACAATGATTTTACAACTTCTCGCAAATTACGAGTAAATTACAACACATGTACCTAACCATAAATATCTAACTTGAAATTACGTCCTTAAGTAGTTGTAAACAGTTTAGTCGTAAAGGAGTTGTAAAGTAGTGACGTTTTAACAACGTAATTTTAAATTTACCAACACCTTTACAACTCTAAGTTTTAATTTTATTTAAACCTTTTACGTAACAAGAAAAACGTGTATACCTACTTTGACGTTCGATGTTAATTTGATGTAAATTATAGAGGTCATAAAAGTGTTGCAACTTAGGGACTTATTCACAACGAATTGTTGAAGCAATGGAAAAACGTTGTTAAAATGTCGTAAATTACCGACTTGTTTACAACGTTTTTTTTCGTTGTATGTTTACAACTCATTTACGACGTTTTCTCTAAACGTCGTAAAGAAGTTGCAAATACCTCCCTATTTTACAACGTCCCAAAAACGTTGTAAAATATGGTCCCTAAACTAATGTTCTCTTGTAGTGATATTGCTTTGGGAGGACATATGCATTTCAACTGAAGCATGGTAGGAAGACGTCTTGGTTTGATTGTCATCGTCGATTTCTTCCAATTAACCATCCCTACCGACGGAACACGACTCTATTCAAGAGTAAAGTTAAGGTAAAGGATCCTCCACCACTGTATCTATCAAGAGAAGAGATCGAAGCAAACATGGATTATTACAACGCTTTGGGAACTGTGCTCTCGAGAGCAAAGAACGATCGATCCTTACCTTATAAATCGGGCAATAGATCGTGCGGTCTTCTACTAATCCATTACTCGATCGATCTATATTTAGCATGTCGTGCTCTGGATCGTGCGACAATCATATTGATTGATCGATCTGTTCTTGTTCGGTCGGGTAGCAGATCGTGCGGAAACCTATTATGCGTATTGATCGATCGATCGTTGAGTGGATCGATCGAGCATTGCTTTCTGACAACTTCCTACTTTGAACAAAAACACAAAAACAAAAACGAATACAAACTAAAAGATAATTGAAAAACAGACAACCTAATAGTGGGTTACCATTCAGATGGCGGAAACGCTTGAGTGAGGTTTGCTCACCTCGGACATTAATCTCCTCAATGATAAACTTCTTCAACTGCTCATCTTTCTTGTGGATTGTCCTTCTTGAAGCATCCAGCAATGAAACCGTTCCATCCCGGCATATCTCCTTGATCGTGTAGATTCCAGAAGTATCAAAGTGAGGATTACCTGCAAAAACTTTGATAACAAAACCTTTAACATCATAGTTGCAGAATTTGTCAAGACGATAAAGGATACAAGTGTATTGATGTTCAGCTTAGTCCTTCTCATGTTCACGGAGCAACCCATACTCCTATCAAAATCACTGTCTTCTTCATCATATACTGCAACCTGAGTCAATGATTCAGTGCTCACTTGCTTCCCTCCATCATCTCGAATCATCCCACAGAAACGACTCGATGAAGCTCAAAAATGATATGAAACATCCTTGTCCACGGTTTGCAACACGACTCTCTGACTTAGGAAGTCTAACTTAGCACCAGCTGTGTTGAGGAATGACCTTCCCAATAAGATCGAAACAGCTTCTTCTCTTGTCATTTCAACAACAGTGAAGTTTGTAGGGATCTTGCAATTCCCAACCAGAAGAGTGAAGTCAACAAGCCTTCCTCTAGGTACCTTAGAAGATGCATCTCCAAAAGAAACCGATGAGTGATGTTCTTGCATTAGTTCAATACCGAGTTTCTGCATAGTCTCCAAAGAGATCACGTTGATACTAGCTCCAGAATCACACAAGGCATCGCTGAAAACTAGCTGTCCAACTTGACAAGGTATAGTGAACTCTCCTCGATCTTCTATCTTCACAAGCTCCTTAGGGTATAGAATATGAGGGTTGTACTTACTCTCAACTGAACTCCCTACTTCAGAATTGACCACATTGCAAGATTTCTTGGGATTCTTCTCAACTTTTCCAGGTAAAGCTCCTTGTGGACGTTTAATAGTCTCAACAGTCTGAGCAACTTGGGTGTCTAGCTTCTTGATATGCATAGAAACTGATTCAGACTTCCCATTCAGATCATTGTAGATGTTGTCCATCTTAACATTAAGCTCCCTTGTAGTCTTTTGTTGCTCAACAGCAAGTTTCTGAATCAAGGCCTTAATCTCTTCGTTTGATGTTCCTGACGTTGTTGTTGAAGGTTGTTGCTGCATCGGTGGTGGTACATAAGGATTATATGGCCTTTGCTAGTTACTTCCTCCTGCATTCGGAACAAACTGCTTCTGATTACCCTATCTCTAACATGGATTCTTCTGAATGAATTATTTTTCCCTGAAAAGGTGATCCTTGAGGCAATGTGGGTGCTGGAAAAGTAACATCCTGAGGGTTCTCGATGTTAGTGCTCCTGTAGGAAAGGTAGTTTGGGTTTTGCTCCCTATTCTGTCAATTAACATAATCGACCTCTCTTTGGTCTTCAGAACAAACCAAATCATCCTGAACCTGAGCCACTTCTATGTTGTCCTCAACTTGATTCACACTCCTTTGATTACCTTGATTTGCTCGAATCAGAATATCCAACTTTTCAGCAATGTCATCAATCATCTGAATCTCCACACTGTTCACCTTCTTAGTTCGAACATATTCTTGACAATGACTACCAGAACTTGCAGCCAAGTTATCAATCAGAATGAAAGCTTCATCCCTAGTGTTAGTCATAAAGTCTCTATTGCTGGCAGTATTCTTGGAATTCTTGTACTCCCACTCGATTCCACTATAGAAAGTGTTGAGAAGCTACTCATCCGAGTACCCATGGTGTGGAGAATCTCGCTGATACTCCTTGAAACGTTCCCATGCTTCATCCAGATATTCCCCAGATCGTTGCTGAAGCGATGAAATCTTGCTTCTGATCAAGAAACGCTGCTTGAACTTAAGCCCATGTGGTGAGTGATCTTGGAGGTAATGAACGCAACCACCTAGAAGCTCTGTCGGAGAGTGAATGATGGAACATCTTACACTTCACATAATAAGCAGGAACACCATTAGAACTTGTGGTGCCACATATGTCTTCGAAATTCTCTATGTGATCCATATGATTCTCGTCTGGAAGTCCATTGAAGACATACTGCTTAACCAACCTAATAAACTGAGGTTTGATCTCATAATCATTCCTCTCAATCGCTGGATGTCGAATAGCTGAGCGATTTTGATAGTGGGTGTGTGGAGTGTCCATGTCACCTATCGCTCTGCGTTGAGCAGGCTCTCGTGCTCTCCTAATCTCAGCCAACTCTCTTTGCAATTGATGTACCACTATGGCCATCTCCTGCAGATTTTGTGCTTGATTCTCTGGAGGATTAATATTCCTAGTTTTTTCGGTTTCCTCTTTCAACCCTCGCAAGCTCTTGATTATCCAATTTTAATAGATTTTCTGAACCTTGACTTCTGGTCATACACCTGAAAAGGAACAAAAACGAACAAAAGGAAAAACATAAGTAACAATATATACTTGAAACTGTAAACAGAAATCGAAAGGCAATTAATGGTTCCCCGGAAACGGCGCCTAAGACTTAATAAAACGAGTTTTAACTCTATATCCTACTGCAAGTGCACAGCAAACGTAATAGTATTTAGGGGTCGAATTCCTAAGAGAACCAGGTCACACTTTCGACTTCTATCGAATCGCAAACTATATCAATCAAAATCAGAGAAGTAAATACTAACAACTTAAACGCGAATGTAATCAAATAACTTAAGTAATCGGATATTGGGTATTCATTCAAGAGTTAGAATTCTTGTCAGGGAAACTATTCAGGAACTAATCTGAACATATTCTCGGCTTGAACATAAATAAAGATAAATCAACTCTCGTTGAATCTACCCCTCTTATAATAATCTAAAGGTCCTAACTCTCGTTGGTTTCAGATTACAAGTAGGCTTTATCGCTTAGGTTCAATTACCCATAATCCAACCTAGCATCAACTTACGTTGGTAGTGAAGGAATTGCTCTTCTAATCTAGTTCTAGTTCTTAACAAACTTCTGGAAAGTTAACAACCTAAAATCATCAACTAGGTGATCAAGCTAATCTATGCATTAAACTCTAGTATTAGAAGGAGAATCATATATTCATCATTCCTATTTGTTCCCTAACAGTGAATTCTAAAACCCTAGTTTCTTTGAAGGGCATTGATTGATCCTTGTGTTGATCGATCGATCTTTGGATATTGAGTCGATCTCTCAGAAGCCAAGTCGTTCTTCAGATCGTGCGCACATTCCTTGTTAAAGCATTGATCGATCGATCCTTGTGTTGATTGATTGATCCTTCTTCTCGTGGAGAATACCAGAAAATGCTTCAAACTTCTCCAAAGTCCACCTTCAAGCATGATTCCAACTCTGAACGTTTTTGACCTGAAATCTCAATAAAACATAGACGAATTCCTCAAATATAACAGTAATAATAAGCTCAAAACCGATAAAATATGAGGAACATCAACCAACCGAGGCCCATTTGTCTCAGGCCCACTATTGCTGAAGGGGACTAGATCGACATACCACAAATCTCCACCTCGATTTTCGTATCCAATACACAACCCTTTCATCTTCTCCATCGACTTGCGACTTTCTGCCTTTGATTCCACCACCAAAGACCTTCATTCATCTTTCCATCTCCAACTAGACCGTCAAAGATACATCCATTCTTTGACTACACCATCAAAGATCCAAATTCCTTCGACTAAACACCGTCGAAGAGCTAGCTCCCCATCCGAAGCTGATCTTCAAATCTTAAGGATTCCCATAAAACTTAGCGCTTCATCAAATTTTCGAATCGACACTGAGTTGGTTAGAATATCCGCTGGATTCTCCACTGTATTTACTTTCTTTACTTTTACGATTCCTTCTTCAACTAGATCTCTAACAAAGCTCATTCGTGTTGCCATATGTTTTGTCCGTTCATGGTACACGTTGTTTTTTGCCAAGCATATGGCGCTTTGTGAGTTGCATCCAACCTCGACAGTCTCTTGAGGAAACCCGAGTTCTGAGGTAATCCCTTTCAGCCACAATGCTTATTTGCATGCTTCTACTAACGCCATATATTCGACTTCTTGTTGATAATGCGACTACATTTGTAGGTCTGACTTCCAGCTAACGGTGTTTTCTCCGACTTGGAACACGTAGCAAGTTATTGACCTTCTTCTGTCAAGGTCAGCTGCAAAATCACTGTCACTATAACCCATCACTCTTAAATTATTTGATCTTTTGAAAGTCAAACATAGATCCTTAGAGTATTTCATGTATGTTAACATCCAATTATATGCTTTATAGTGCTCTGTCTTAGGTTAGCTCATGAAGCGGCTGACGAGACCCACCACATATGCTAAGTCAAGACGGGATCCCACCATAGCATACATTATGCTACCAACGGCACTGCAGTAAGATACACCACTCATTCTCTTTTGTTCCTCTTCATTTTTTTCATCCAAAGTAGTTGATAGCTTAAAATGACACCCTAAGGGTGTGTGTGCCTTCTTTGAATCTTGCATCGTAAAAATTTTAAGAATTTTATCAATGTAGACACTATGTGATAACTTTAGGATTCCATTCTTTATGTCCCTTGAGATATCCATACCTAGGATCCTTTTGGCTAATCCTAGGTCCTTCATTTCAAATTCTTGACTCAGCAAACTCTTTAACTTAGATATTTCAGCCATGTTCTTAGATGCCAACATCATATCATTCACATACACTAGTAAATACACATAGTCATCTTCTCTATAGTTCTTGAAATACACACCTCTATCAAATTCACTCTTAGAATATCCTTTAGACCTTATGTATTGATCAAACCTTAGGTTCCATTGTCTATGCGATTGTTTCAATCCATACAGAGATTTTCTCAATAAACACACATCATCACCCACTGAGAAACCTCTGGTTGTTCCATATAGATCTTCTCATCTAGACTTCCATATAAGAAGGTTGTTTTAACATCCATTTGTTCTAACTCCATGTCTAGATCAACTACTAGGGATAACATTAATTTGATGGTTATATGCTTAACCATTGGAGAGAATACTTCGTGATAATTTATACCTTCAAGTTGTTTATAACCTTCAGCAACCAATCTTGCTTTGAGCCTAGAGTTTTCAACCCCTGGAATCCCCTGTTTTAACCTGAAGACCCACTTGAACCCAATAGTTCTTTGTGATTTCGTTCTTGGTTTAGTCTCCCATGTGTGGTTCTTACTTAATGAATCAATTTTCTCTTCACATGCTCTTATCCAGTCTTCTCTGTTTTTGTTTCTCATAGCTTCTTTATAGATTTGTGGTTCATTTTCTTCTATCAACATGTGATGAATTAAGAGCATATATAGCAACATTTGATTCAATAAACCTGTTGGGTTTCAGATGATTCTCCTTTCTCTGTTTGTTCTTCATCTGAATCAATCTGAACTACTTCTTGAGTAGCTCCACCTTGCTCTGTATTCCTGCTTGAACTACTAGCAAGTCTGATTTCCTTTCTTCATAAGGTAAAATAAACGAAACCTTCTTTTGAGCTTTGTTCTGATGTTGGTCATTAGTTTTATCAAAGTCCTTGTAAACCACAGATTCATTAAAAATGACATCTCTGCTGACCAAACATCTTTTTTCTTCTAGTGACCAAATCCTATACCCTTTCACACCCTATGGATATCCTGAGAAAATTCCCTCTCTCTCTCTCGGCTTTAATTTTCCTTGATTAATATGGAAATAGGCTAAACAACCAAAATTTCTCATGTGTGAGTAATCTAGCTTTCTTCCTGACCACAACTCTTTTGGGATCTTGTAGTCAATAGGTTTTGATGGAGTTCTGTTAATTATATATACCATTGTTGATGTAGCTTCTGCCCACTTAAGAAACTTGTGACCTTTTCAAGAATTGTTCTATTGAGTCTCTCGGTAACTCCATTTTATTGTGGAGTATAGGGACACGTTTTGTGTCTTAGAACACCATGAATCTTGCAGCAATCATCGAAATCTTTATTGCAGTATTCCAATCCATTGTATGTTCTCAACCTCTACAGTTTTCTTTCACTTTGGTTCTCTGTAAGAACTTTCCACTCAATGATTTTTTGATAAGCTTCATCCTTAGTTTTCAAAAAATAGACCACTATTTTCCTTGTATGATCATCCACAAATGACATGTAGTATTGACTCTTTGCAAGGCTTGAGGTTACATTAGGTGAACCCCAAAGGTCTGAGTGCACATACTCTAAAGGTTCCTTTGATATGTGTGATCCTCTCTTGAATGATAACCTCTATGACTTTCCTAGTATATAGGGTTCGCAGTCTTTGAACTCCTTTGACACTTCTGTATGAATCAATCCATTTTTCAGCAGAACTTGCATATTCTTATTACTAATATGACCAAGTCTATTGTGCCACATATCTACTGAGGTCTTGACTGTTGTTGTCACATTGCATTCATCTATCTATGCTACTCAATTTAAGAAATAAAGAGTATTCTTGTAATTAACAATCATCACCACTTTATCTTTTTTGATCACCTTTAGTCTGTAGTCTTTAGATTGAAACCAACAATCTACTATTTCCAGTTGTCCTACTAAGATTAAATTTCTTCTTGAAGTAGGTGTATATATGACTTGTGATAAGATGAACATTGTACCATCATCATTCACAAACCGTACTTTTCCAATTCCTTTTACCTCACAAAAACTGTCGTTACCCATCAGCACTATCCCTCCATCCATTTCCCCCAAGTCAAACATCAGCTCCTTTCTGCAAGTCATATGATATGAACACCCAGAGTCCAATATCCATTGATCTTCAAAGGTCTTTTCAGTAGCTGCTAGCATTTCAGGTTCTAGAAATTTAGCTTTACAGATACTTGCTTCAACTGTATCTGCCTTGTTATTGCTGCCACTTGATTTTATCTTTGGACAATCCCTCTTGAAATGACCTTCAATACCACAAGCCCAACATGCTTTAACTTTTGTTTTTGATTTGGATCTTTGTTTGCTGCCAGTTCTTCTGTCCTTATACTGACTTCTCTTCTCATTTCTTCCTCGAAACTGTGTCAACAACCTCTCTGAATCTAACTGAAGTTTGTAAGCTCCCTTCTCAATTAGCTCCATCTCTATTGAATAAGCATAACAAATGATGTCCTTCTAGGTAATGGTCTCATTTCCCACACTATACTTTAATATATGAACCAAGTTCTCAAATTATTTCAGAAGACTATTCATTAGAATGGCTGCCTTATCCTCTTCACCAATATCAATGTGTACACTAGACAAGTCGGATATTAGTCTATTAAAATTGTCTAGATTTTTATCCAAGTTCTTTCCAGGATCCATTTTGAAACTGTAGAACTTTTGTTTAAGGTTGAATCGGTGTGGAAAAGTTTTAACATGATATTCTGCTTCTAAAGCCATCCACATATCATATGCAGTTTGTTCCTTCTTCACCTTCCTTAACACATTGTCAGACAAACTTGTATCGATCAAATTCTTAGCTCTCTTATCCTTATCCTTAAACTTTGGATCTTTTTTGGCGCAAACAACTCCTCTGAGGTCTTCTTAGTGTCTTTTACTTCTTTAACATCTTTATCACCTTGTATGTCTTTACCTTTAATTTCTTCTTTTAGCTCATATCCATCTTCTTCTTCCAGGTAGATGGGTAATAGTGGTGAATCAAGACCCAAAATTTCCAGCTGAGCTTAAGACTTTAAACTTTGAGAGAGAGAAATCTCCTTCACCATTAAACTCCTTAACTTCAAATCTTCCTTGGGAAGGTTCCATAGTTAACCCTTCTAACAACTTTATTTCTCTTACAAAATACAGTAAGATCTGAGAATGGAAATACCTTTTGAGCCTCGAACCTCGCTCTAATACCACTTGTTGTAAACCTTAGCTCTTCATTTAGTATTTCACGCTTGTTGTAAAATTAACTTATGATCTTTACTTTGTGATGTTTTCAAATTATAGGAAGCTCAAGACACAAAGCTTTTATGAGTTCCCATGGGTTGTAAGTCCATGGTACATCTCGGTGAGCAATATCTCACAGATTATCCACTATCAAGGTCCGACAATTGATCCAAAGTACAAATTAGAAACTCTCCACACACAGAGTGCTTCTATAAACCGAAAACAAGAAGGTGAATACCAAAGAGATCGAAAGCTTTCTCACTACACCATAAGTCCCTTTTGCTCTGCTTTATTATAGAGCCTACACCATAGCATATCTCACACTTTGACTGGTCCCTCTTTAATCTTCAAAATCGAAGATCATCACCATCACTAGGTGGGCTTAGGCCTCAAAAATGTAGAAAGGAAGCTTATGGACCAGGAACAAATGAGACCAACCGAGACCCATTTGTCTCAGACCCGCTATTACTAAAAGGGACTAGATCGACATACCACAAAATTTTGTATATTTATTTACTTCTCCTTTTAATATGTAAGCAGAAAATGATAAACACCACTCGTACCCTAAATAGCTTATAATTTTTTTATTGATAATTGAATTAATAAAGACTAATTCATAGCTTAACTTTATTTACTCACTTCTATAAAGATCTACAACTCTCTAGAATCAATGGTGGAAAAGACAACATACAGTATATCTAATTATTTTGATCAAATGGACCTCTTTATTTTCTTCTTTTTTTGTCAACTAGTATATTGGGTTTTAAATCTCGCTCCTACTACTGCAAGTATGGAGTTCGAACCATGGTGCTTTGAGGATTTGTAAAATGACTACACCACTGGACCACATGTACTCGACATGGACTTTTCTATTTTATAATATTTTATTTATTATACAAGAAAAAGATGGGTTTTATGATTTTTTTCCTTATAAAGCTGTAAACTGGTTTTTGTAAGCATACATAAATATCTCTTTTGTCACGTTACAATTATTTTATAGAAGTCAGAATATATATAATAACATCATATCATTTGATAAATTATCTATAAAAAGATTGTCTTTTGGACATTTCCTAATAAAGATAGCACGAATACCAGAACCTAAAAAGCTACGTTCCAAAGCACATTTTCCCGTAATTTTCAAACAAACATCCACATATTGTCGTAAATTCACAAGTAATCAAAAACTTTGGTTATAGGAACGACTATCTGACCAATTCAACTATCTATCCTACGATCAAAAACTCCATTATATTAATTATGATAAAGAATTTAAAATTAATAAAGTTGACACAAGAAATATATATGTATATAAGGTTTAACTAGCTTAGGTTTATATTTTGAAATAATACTTTTCCTCTCAAAAGGTCAGCAAAAACTTTGCAATTAGTTTTTTTATTAATAAAAAGTTTCTTCCTAGCTGCCAATTCTTGTATTGAATCCTCTCTTTTTCTATGCCTAAATTGAATTTGGGCCAAACTGTTATACAACAAAACAAAAAGGACCAAAAATTAATTTTCAAACAATGCTTGAAGCGGAGCCACGGTGGGACCAAGCGAGCCACCTAGAAATCACCGCCGTGGCTTGTCGTTGTCTCGGCTCTTCTTCCCATCTCCTCCGTCTCTCAATACTTGTTAACTCCGATACACTTCTTCCATTAATTACATCTCTTCTTTCCTCCGCCGCAGCTAATTTCCGGCAATCACTAAGTATCATCTCCGATCTTAAGTAAAGAAGATCCGATGGTCTCACTTCGCTCCATCTCTGATCTTCTCGATTTCCTCCGGAGATTACAATCCGATGCTCGAATCTACTCTCGAAACTTTCCTGATTCGAAATCAACAACAATCCGTCTTTTCTCTGCAACAAATTAACAGCTACAGATTCCGATTTCTCGATTTTCAAAGAGCTATCAAGCGATCTCCGATTCATCATCGGACTCGGAGATATTCTAATCTCGTTGATTCGATTTCCTCGTTCTCCAGCTGATGAATGTCTACCGGAAATTCGACTAACCGGATCTAACCGGTTTATACCGGGAAGATTATTAGATTCTTCTTTAGAGAAACGAAGCTCAAACCAGGAATTACAATCACCGATCAAAAGAATATCTTCCGGGTCGACCCGGTAACGACAAAGCGGGCAAGTAGAATGAGCATCAAGCCACGTGTCAACACATTCCACGTGGAAAGCATGTTTACATTTCGGTAATAACCGAAGAACTTCCGTTGGTTCGAACCGAGCTAAACACACTGCACATTCTAAACCGTCTTTTTGACCACTCAATGCACTAAACCGGAAAACCGGTAATGATTCAATAACCGACCGATCTATACCGGAATTCTTCCTTCCACCGTAATATCCTCCTCCATATCTCGAAATCGCATAACGCTGCGTATGATTCACATTAACGTCGTCGTTTCGTCGTTTACAGTGTTTAACATAAAGAAGTAACAAAAACGTTAAAGAGAAAATTGCAGTGAGAACGGCGATTACGACGGCGATTCCCGGCATAAAAGAGGAAGTTAAACTATGCCGTTGCGGCGGAGACGACGGAGGAAGTGACGGCGTAGAATCTGTTTCTGTTATAACAATCACTGTGTAATTGTAACGGTTATTGTTAGCGAGTGAGACATTGAGAAAGAGAGAAAGAAGAGAGAAGAAAAGTGGCAAAGAAGAAGAAGAATCCATGTTCTGATTGAAAGAGAAGGTCTTTTGGACTTTAAAATGTTTTTTCTTTCTTTTTCTAAGTGCCTGAAAATAAGGGAGACACTTTTGAGAGGTGAATTTAAAAGAGAAAGAAAACAAAGTGAATAAAGACAAAGAGGTTGCATTAAAAACATGACTACTCTTTCGTCTTTCATGTCTTAATTGATTTTAAGACTTAAACCAACATCTTTTATAATTTATTACAAAGAAAAAAACATAATTTATTATGGAACCAAATAATGATGATATTAAATTCAATATAGGGTAGTAGTTACTAGTTACTAGAGAGGTTGATGTCATGGAGTGTAATTTTGCAGTGACTGCATGTGTTTAAATTAGCTACTTGTAGTTCTAATTGAGGTCATAAGTCAGAGATAAGTTCAATAGTTTTCAGATCATGTTTTTTATATTTATGGAATATTGCAGCTTTTTTTCTCTTCATATTCAAACCAAATCTAATAGCTAGTACAGAGACAGATTAGAGCTTTTACTATACTTAAATCATCATATTTATATCATTAATACATGTTTCTTACTCTTATACCAAGCCACCATATCATTAGCAATTAGGCCTAGGGCATTCAGTCTTTTAGAGTTTTGGTTCTTTGAGTATTGAAAATATAGCGTTTCGTCTGGTTTCTATTTACTTATTGTTGATTATTGGTTTGAAACCGAACCAAATTAGAAACCAGATATAATGAAATAGTGAAACATAAAGGTTCTTTGATAAAAACCAAAACCACAACTGAATATATATTTTTGATTCAGTTTTGATTCCGATTTTTTTTTCTCCAGGGATTACAAATTTAATTCTACATTTTTGTAGTTAAACCGTTGCAAATATTCAATGTTAACATCCTTGTCAATTGTCATGTGTATATTGTTTTCTCATAATATGCACTAAAATGTAGAGAATGCAATCACACTTTAACCGTTCATATAAAAAAAAAAACCCAAACTCGTGTGTACAGAAACTCACTCACCAGTCACACTTTCAAGCCATATATATCTTCCTTAACTTAGTTACATACTTACATGTCATGTTTTAATCATTCAACATAACACAACCTTTGGAAGACAAGATTCTTAGTTTGATGAGTTCCAATAAACTTGAAACAAGTTAAACTTGTGACTCACTGTATATTATTTTACTTGATTAGTTGTATAACTGTCATTTCTCATTTCACTTACATATAAAGCCAGAACTACATTTGCATAGACAATATTCCAACTAGCTAGGTCTATAGAGTTTCTGTTCGAACTCACTCTTTCTGTTTAGAGAAAAACCTAAGTTTTTGAATCATAATA
>JAKUCM010002595.1:0-32658 GCA_023374145.1 Lepidium sativum | reverse complement strand
AGACGCATGAAGGTGGATGGGGCGTTGGAGAGGCCAAAGGGCATGGCCAACCACTCGTAAAGGCCTTGCTTGTCTTGAAAGCCGTCTTCCATTCATCACCCTCTTTGATCCGGACTTGGGGGTAGCCACTCTTGAGATCGATCTTGGTGAAGATACTTGCTCCATCTAACTCATTAAGCATATCGTCTAGTCTCGGGATGGGGTGCCTATACTTTACGGTTATGTTGTTGAAAGCCCTATATTCAACACACATACACCAAGATCCATCATTCTTGGGAACTAGGAGAACCGGCACGGCACACAGGCTAAAACTCTCGCGCACATAGCCTTGCTTCATGAGGTCACCGACTTGCCTTTCCAATTCTTTAGCTTCGGTGGGATTGACTCTATAGGCTGCCCGGTTTGGAAGTTGAAGCTCCCGGGATAAGATCAATTTGGTATTCAATTCCTCGGATGGGTGGGAGACCGTGAGGTAGCTCTTTGGTAAATACATATTGGAATTGGCTTATGAGCTTCTTAATGCCTCCAGAACGTGTGCTTCTTCACTAGTTTTAGACAACAACTCCTTAAAGACCATTAGTAAGACATAACAAGTGGAGTCACTAAGTGATCTCTTAATATCCCTAACATTAATCAATAGGTTCCTTTTAGTGTCCGGGTCCTTAGTCATATTTGTTTGTAATTCATTAACTTGAGAGGGTGTCAACGGCTTTAAGGCAAATATACTTGCTTTCATGTGTGAAAAAGTATTGATTGGTATGACTACAATGCGACGATTTCTTATCAAATTGCCGAGGCCAACCCAACAATTGGTGGCTAGCTTGCATTGGGACTACATCGCATAGGACTTGGTCCTTGTATGGCCCTACACTAAATGTAACCGAAACTTGTTCGGAAGACATTAATCATAGATTTTTTATTCAACCACTTAAGCTTATAAGGGTTTCGGGTGGTGTGTGGTTACAAGAGAGAGTTTCTTGAACATGTAGGAACTCGCGACATAAGTATATGAGCCTCCATCAATGATCAAGCCACACACCTTCCCACTTACCATGCACCAGATGTGAAAGATGATGTCGCGCTGGTTGGAGTCTTCCGGCAATGGGCTTACACTAAGCATATGGCAGATCATTAGGAGTTCCCCAACCTCCGGCTCGGCGATCGTTTCTTCGACCTCGGCATCATCGGGGCATTCTTACGGGTTGTCGGCCTTGTCTTGGGACTCATACTCCCTGGTGGCCATGAGGATCATATTCTATTGATTCGGACAGTCACGAGCATAGTGGCCTCGCCTTTGGCACTGGAAGCATTTTATATCCCTGGTCCTTGCATCGGCGGGTTGTGAGCGCGGCTCGAGACACGAGTCGTTGTTCGGCTCTTGCGGCTTAAAGCGGGAGTCGATGCGGGCAGCCTTTGGTTTCTCGGGTCCACGGTTGGCTCCATGGGATGATGATAAGTTCGGGGACCAGCTCGAAAGTCCTTCGCCTCGTGTCCGAATGGTGCTGGCGTTCTTCCTCTTGATTTGTTGTTCCACTTGGATGGCCAAGTGCAACATCTATTCAAAACCGTGGTAGGTTTGGTGCTCGATCTTCCTTGTGATCATTTCGTTCATACCGTCCAAGAATTGAGCCATTAAAGTTTCCTCGGTCTCTTCAACTTGTAATCGGTTCCTTCAATGCTCAAACTCTTAAAAATACTCTTCAACACTGTTAGTTCTTTGTGTGAGCCTTCTAAACTGTTTTTGAAGATCTCGGGTATAATATTGAAGAATGTACCGACGCCTCATCAAGGCCTTCATGGCAGTCAAATTTGGCACGGGTCGCTCATAATTCCTCCTACGATCATCCACGTCTCAGACCCACCACTTAAGAGCATGATCCGTGAGTTGGACAACGACGAAAGTGACTTGGCGTTGATCCGGGTAGCTGTAGCAAGAGAACAATTTGTCCATACGCCCTTCCCAATGTAAGTAGGCCTCCAGATCTACCTTCCCGACGAAGGTGGGAACGGTGAGTTTATAAGATGGTCTGGTTTGATTGGGACCCATGGGTCAATTGTCATCCTGGCGTTGGTATCTCTGCCTTGGGTATTCTTGGTCTTTCTCGGACGAGTAATCCTCGAGTTGTCCCTGGTCCTGCTGTTGGCCGGGAGGCGGTGGAATTCTCGGGTCGCAGAAAGGTGGTGCTCGTTGGACGGCTGGCCTAACGAGCTCTAAACGGTTGAGTCATTCATCGATTTGGCCCATCTGTACTTGGATTTGACTGAGGATGGCTCCAATCTCAGGTGGAGGAGGCGGTGCTATTGGTGGATCTTGAGCCGCCATTGTACGGACGACAGCATACAAAGTCCAATGTACCGGAAAAGGTATAGACGGCGGCGAAGGTCGCCAGAGAAGTAGATCCGGCGGTGGAAGGTCACCAGAGAAGTAGATCCAGCGGTGGAAGGTCACCAGAGAATGTGGTACGGATGGAGGTGTACAGATCGCTGTCGCGACCGTACGGGTTGGCGGTAGGCGGGACGTACGGATTAGTGATCGTACAGGACGCATGCCTCGGTCAACAGTCGTACCGTCTGGTCCGCAAACGTTCCACCTGTCCAACGTTCAAACACACATGCATGAATGTTTGCGATAAGAGGATAAGATGAAATCTTTTCAAAATGTGACAGCTAATGATTGGAGAGAGGTAACGGTCAAAAGCAGTCAATGATTGGAGAGAGAATATGCCAAAAGCCGCCAACGACCGAGCTACACGACAAGGGGTAGTCGCAAGCACAAATTGTTACACGTGGTTTAAAGGCCATCAAAGAAACGCGTAAACACTACAGAGAAAAACACTTTAAAGATCTAGCAACCAAAATGACAAACACGAAAAGGAAAACGCGAAGAACAGGTAGGTTCAAAACCGACTAAAAGATGGAGAAAAACTTCAAACAAGTGGGTTTCAACGCCACTAGAACAAAACTGAAGCAAGACTCAGACTCTTAACGCAAAACATAACCGAAGAGAAACAAAGACTCAGACTCTTAAAGAGAAAAAAACCGAAGAAAGACGAAAGGAAAACACACGGCAAAGCAAAGACGAAATTTTTTTGATTTTTTTCTGGAAGAGCAGAAAATAGCAAAGGAAAACAGAGAGGATAGATACAACCGTATGGGATCTTCGGTTCTGATACCAGAAACTGATGTGTCACGTGGCTATGGCGGGGTTTGCTGGAGAAACATAACGTTCGATGATCGGTACGTAAAATGAATATCGGGTTGCGAATGGGTTATGAGGGTGGAAGAGGTTACGGATAAGTCTTGATCCGTAATCTCCGAGCGAATGGGGAATGGATTGAGGTAGCAGGAAGTGAAACAATTGGATCTCCAACATCACAATATCCTGGACTATCTTTTTTTCAATCAATTTAAGTAGTGAAGATGGTGGATCAACTTCATCACAACGCCCCATTAGATCAAAGAAATCAAAACTTAAAAGAAAAATTGTCAAAGGTAATAATAATTCATCTCTTGATTATGTGGTTTCATCAAATGAAAAACTTCTTTCTTTTTTGAAAGAAAATGCATCAGCTAGAGAGAAGACTTATGAGTTGCAGAATTTACGTATGCAAAACCAAGCAAAAAAATTAGCCTTGAAAGAATGTGAGATGGAAAACAATATATTGCTAACAAATTTAAACAATATTGATGATGTTATTATACGTGAGTTTTTAGGATATGAGAAAACAAGAATCATACAAAAAAGAAATCAAGAACAACCACAACAATAACCTCCTATTACTCCAAATGTTTACGGACAATATTATAGTGATATTAGAGGTTCCGGGTCAGATTTACTCGAGTACTAGTATTGTGGAACAACCTATAATATTCGTATTATGTAATTTGTCTTTAATTCTGTAGTTTATCTTTAATTTTGTAATTTGTCTTAAAATTTGTAATTTGTCTTTCATCTTGTAATTTGTATTAAAAATTATGTATTTTTTGTTTGTAAAATATTTTATTTGATGTTTTGTAATATTTATTCTAGATTAAAAAATTTAAATTTTTTATTAGTGGATTTATTTGATATAAAACAAAATTTAATAGTAAAATTAAAGTTATGTATAAATCAAAGGACTAAATCATAGATATCCAATAGTTTTAAGGGCATCAATAGTGAAACCTCAAATTTGTGGTTGCACTATTCAAAACCTCAAATTTTGAAGTTTTAAAGATTTTTTGGATTTACAAAAACCTCAAAATTTGAGAGTTTGAGGGCTTGTTGGAGATGTCCTAAGCTTATTTTAGTATTTGAAACTTGCGAGATTTATTATAACCCGAGAGGTTACACACTTTATAAAGTTATAACTTAATGATGAAGATTTTAAATTAGAAATTTAGTTGCTGGTTTCGGGATCGAAGATTTCTGGTTACTAATTTCGATTATGACGATCACCGTTCTTTTTACTCTCCTATGTTTTCTTTATTTCTCTGACATTGATGATCGATTGCTGTCTTTGTTGAATATATTTTCTTTTTTCAATATATCTTTTCTCCAAGTTTGATCCATCAAACTCCTTCTCTTTTTGTTTTTGATATAGACTTTTGATTATTCAACTTTTTGATTATTGACTTACATGCATGTGTTATCTTTTGCGGAAATTTATTGTGTTTATGGTGCTTTGAATTGCCATGCAAGTGCATGGTTGACACGTTAGAGCTTTATTGTTGTGATTTATGCTAGGATTTTATTATTCGGCCATTTTGTTTTTGGGCTCAGTTGGTTAATGGACCTTAATATTTGGGCATATTTGGGTCCATCTTCTACAATTAGTCTTCCATGTTCATCATATGAAATTTTGCTAAATTAAAATCGACGAATGCAAATCTTTATGTATATAGTTACTTCTTTTTTTCATTTGTCCTTATCCCTCCTTTGGTCAAGATACGATTGCTTCTTTTTTTTCTCCCCATCTTTTTCATTTTCATCCTTCATTATTTTTTGTTTTTTTATTTGGGAGAGGTCCTGTTATTTTTCATACATGTCCTTGCTGTCTATTGTGATTTTGAATTTTCGGCTAGATTCTAGGTTTTCTAGTGTTGTTTTTTTTTCTTACCATGTATTCGGATGAAGATGCTGGAGATTTTGATTCCTCGAGTCCTGCGATATCTTTAAGCGTTCGTCAAATTGACGATATAAATGAACCATTATGGATCGTCGCTTCTATCGATTGCCTTTTGTTTGATAATTCAAAGGAGAACTATAGGATTGATTCTTATACCGAAGGTACATGAAGTTTCTCTCGGCTACCTTTAGATATCGATCTCCATATTGATGACGTGAATAATTCTTTCTGGAATACAATCTTTAATCTTGATGATTTAATTGAGTCCTCCAAATTACTTCATCAAATCGAGCATCCTTCAACCTAGAAGATTGTTCTCCACTGTTTCATGGTATCAATTTTTAGATGTATTTGGTTTACCTTGAAATCTTTAGTTTGAAATTTTGATTTGGCCGACTTTGAGGTGTTATCACGAGGTAGTCGTTCCTTTATTATTTATATTTGGTGATTTTTAGGTAAAAAGTTAAATTATTATACGGATGAAGCTAAGTGCTTAGATAATCGAAGTGAAGATTCTGAAGATGATTGTACATTAGGTGCTGAGAACGACGAGCTCGAGATCATTCATTCGATCAGTGTTCTGTCTGATGATGATTCGCTTCCAGACCTTTCAATGGTGCTTCAATTAATTTCTTTAGAGAGGTCACTTTGTAATATGATCTATCGATGTCGTATAAATTACTCACGTTTGAGTTTTATGGTGCCGGGGACTTATGATTGTCTATGGCTTTCTCCTCCGGGTTATTTTTGTGTCTATGAAGGATTCTTTATGAAATCTCATCTTTGGTTTCCTCTTCCTCCAATATTACTTGATTATTATTATGATGAGAAGTGACTTGCCTTTACTCAGCTATCTACATCCGCTATTCGTAATATGGTTGAGATGATGGTAATTGGATCTCAGTGTGGTGTTGAAATAAATTGTAGTTTTTCAAAAAGAACCAATTTTATACATTGCAAGAATTATCCAGGTGTCATTTATGCAAAGCTTGAAACCCAAATATAATCTTTTCATCGGTGTTCCAAATAAGATGTTCCACTACCAACTTCATTACTTCTATGTCAGGATCAATGATGCTTCTATTGTAGATGTCAACAGAAAATACCGTGATCATTGGAGCGCGGTCATCGGTTGGCTTTTCTTTTTGTTTTTGTAGAAAAATTGTGTGAGCTCCTCTTATTGATCGATGACTTGGTATATTTCTTTATACGCAGATCCTCATCCTATTGGAATACCTTTGCTACTTTCTTCGACGATGTTGCTATGCTTCAAGAACTAACTAATACATCATGGCCAGATATATGTGAAGCTCAGATTAGGTGCAGTCTTGCTCAACTTAGACGAGGTATAAATTGATAATTTGTCTTTTTTATTTATTTATTTAAGAATTGATTTTTCAATATTCTGACTCTAATGGTAATTCTCAAATTTCAATGGGAAACATTAGATACAAGATTTTCGAGTATCTTTTGAAAGTTGAAGAGAAAACGAAACAAAATCTGATTATGTAACAACACTATTTTCATTGATTACTTAAGGAGTTATATTGCAACATATATAAAGACATAATAGCAAAAAGCAAGTTGAACAAGGGATCGAGAATGTCACAATCCTTCATCAAAAGCGTGAGTATCAAAAGAAGAAAGTCATCAGCGGCAGTCTTCCTATGTCACAGATTCCAACAGCTTTCTTCTTTTGCTGTTGTCGGTTGCAGAGTTGGTGTGGACTTCTCCTGGGCCTGCAACTGTGTGGGCTTCATGCTCTTGTCTCACATTCCCCCGCAAACTTGAGGTGGGGTTTGGCATAACTCCAAGTTTGTCTCGAATGTAGCAGAACTGTCGCCGAGCAAGAGGTTTTGTGAATATGTCTGCAAGCTGCTGGGTTGCAGGAATGTTTTTTGTTTCAATATGTCCAAGTGCTACCTGTTCTCTGATATAATGGAAATCAGACTCAAAATGTTTAGAACGTTTGTGGAGAGCAGGATTTGTACTCAAGTAGACTTCGGAGAGATTATCACACTGAAGCAGAGTCGAACAGTATTGAAGAATGTCCATGTCTCGCAAGAGTGATGATGTCCAAGTAATCTCCCTAGCTGTCTCTGCGAGAGCGCGGTATTCAACCTCTATTGAAGACCTGGAAACACTACGCTGACGAGAAGCTGACCAAGAAATTAGATTATGACCCAGCAGAGTGCAGAAGCCAGTTGTAGATCTTCGTGTCTCATGACACCTTGCCTAGTCGCTGTCACTATACGCAGTAAGAATGAATTCTGTTTCCCCTTTTAGAGACATCCCCATATCCAGTGTACCCTTCACATATCTAAGAACACGCTTGAGGAGAGTGAAGTCTGAAACTGTAGGAGAATGCATTCTTTGACATATATAGTTCACCGAGAATTGGATGTCAGGTCTGGTGATGGTAAGATACTGCAATTTCCCAGCAATACTCCTGAAGTAAGTGGGTCAGGGAAGAGAGCAGAATCCAGATTATTAAGATGTTGTGGGAGAAGAGTGGGCATAGAGTTGCAGTCCACCATGTCAGCTTGATGTAGAATATCAGAGGCATACGCACGCTAGTGAAGAAACATACCTCCTTCATGAGGCAGCAGTTCAATACCAAGAAAGTATCTGGGTGAACCAAGATCTTTCATGGAAAAGCGACTATTCAGAGTGTATAGAAGGTGATCTAGAAGTTCTGGATCACTTCCTATCAATAAAATATCATCAACGTAGAGTAGAAGCAATATCATCTTACTATTCTGGTTGTATGTAAACAGAGATGGATCAGCTTTGCTGCAATGGAATCCAAACTCCAAAAGAAACGAGCTGAATGTGTCAAACCAAGCCCTTGGGGCCTGTTTTAAACCGTATAATGCTTTGGTGAGTTTACGCACATACTGCGGTTTGTTGTCATCTATAAATCCCGGTGGCTGTTTCATATAGACTGGTTCTTGCAACACTCCATGTAGGAAAGCATTAGACACATCAAGCTGTTTGATAGGCCATTGTTTGGTAACAACTACTGCAAGTACAATGCGAATTGTTGTGGTTCTTATAACTGGACTGAATGTCTCAAGGTAGTCCACTCCTTCTTTTTGATTTGTACCCTTGAGCAACTAGTCTGGATTTAAGCTTGTCTAAAGTCCCGTCTGGTTTTGTCTTGACTTTGAAAATCCATTTGCAGCCCAAGACATTTGTGTCATTAGTACGTGGTACCAACTCCCATGTGTGAAGAAGATATATCCTTTTGATCTCTTCAAACACAAATTGATTCCAATGCGGATGAGCAAGAGCTGACACTATGTCTTTAGGTTTGCAAAATTTGTTTTAAGCGCATTAAGGATATAACAAGGATTTGGTTTCACAATCCCATCTTTAGCTCTGGTTGTCATGGAATGAGTGTTCTAAGGAGGTTGAGCTACTGATGAGATGTCAGGTTCAACATTAATCTTTGGTGCTGAGTAATGTACAGAACCATCATCAGTATAGATTCCCTCACCTCCTAGTTCAACAGGTGCTGGAGTAGCAGGTTCAGACAGTGACCAACCAAGCAGTGAAGAAGGTGCTTGTTCATTAGGTGATTGACTAGGAGAAGAGTGTCTGACTGGTTTGGCACATGTAGGAATGATTCTTGTGATTTGTTCTTCAACTACAGGAAGTGAATAGGGTAGTGACGACTGCCAGGCTTGAAGTAACCCGATGTTGTGTCGTTGAGTAAGATGTTGATATGTGTCTTTGAACGGGAAGAATTCTTCATCAAACAACACATGTCGGCTAATATAGACTTTCCCTGTTGGAGGATATAGACAGCGATATCCTTTGTAATGAGCTTTATAGCCCAAAAACACACATTGCAAGGAGCGTGGCTCAAGTTTGTGTGCAGTCCAGGGACGAAGACGAGGATAACAAGTAGATCCAAAAAATCTGAGAAACCTGTAGTCAGGTCTTTGTTGAAACAGCATCTCATGTGGGCTTGGACCAGTTGGTGTCAGAGAAGGAAGCATATTGGTTAAAGTACTTACAGTGTAGAAAGCCTCAACCCAGAAGTTAAGAGGTGTATGACTGTGAAACAACACAGAGAGTCCCAATTCAACCAAGTATCTGTGCTTTCTCTCGGCTATCCCATTCTGTTGGGGCGTATATGGACATGAAATTTGGTGCTTAATTCCACAATTTGATAGATGTTGTTTGAGTCTTGTACTTATGAATTCTCCTCCTCCATCACTTTGAAACACTTTGATCTTGTTAGTGTGTTCATTTTCCACCAAATTTTGAAACGCAGTGAAAGTAGAATATAAGTCTGATTTAGATTGAAGAGGATAAAACCAAGTAAACCGAGAGTAATCATCCACAAACACAACATAATATTTGAACCCTTGATTAGATACAATAGGAGAAGGACCCCATAGATCACAATGTATCTTATCTAGAGGTTTTGAAGCATGAGAATCTGAGCGAAAAAAATTGAAGTTTACTACTCTTCCCCATCTGGAGGTGGTTATGCTCTTATTTATCACTATATCCTTGCAGGTTTTGAGATGTTGAAGAATTCTTGAATTTGTATGCCCCAGTCTTAAATGCCAGATATGTTCTGAAGCAGCATTTTGTCTATTGGAGTAAAAGGCAGCAAATTCTTGATTCCTCAACACATAGAGACCTTCATGATGAGGCCCCTTTGCCAATACCTTCTGAGTTTGGAGATCAATCACACACACTTTATGAGCATCAGAAAACACCCCACATGGGTAATCATCACACAATTTTGACACAAAAGGAGAGATTTCTGTATACTGGGACACACTAGAACATCATTGAGAGGAATGTTACCTGTAGTGGCAGAGATAGATGTGGATCCGACATGAGTTATAGGTAAGTAAGTACCATCATCGACCAACATAGTGTCTGGTCCATGATATTCTTCAGTATTTTGTATGTTTTCAACAGTGGTGGTGATATGAGCTAAAGCACCGGAGTCTGGACACCATTCTTTCCCTGAAGTGTCAGCAACTCTCAATGAGGCAAAAGCTTGATTGGTGTGATTACTTTGTTCACTGTGATAGTTGTTGTCGAACCTGTTGAAACACTTGATTGCTGTGTGTCCTATTCATCCACAGATCTGACAAATTGGTCTTTCTCCATTGCCTTGAGTTCCAGACTGGTGTTGAGAGAAACCTCTTCCTCTGGAGGAGTAGCCTCCTCTGCTGTTGTTGTTGTTGCCTCGGCTAGAACTGTTTCTTCCACGACCTCCTCTTTGTCCTAAGGTGAACTGATACTCATCAGATCTTTGAGTGTTGAACGCCATATATGGAGAGACATTATTTTCATTCTCATAGGTCTGAAGTTTTGCATCATACCCTTGAACTTTAGACATCACATCATTGAAGGTGGGTGGAGCAAATTTTGTCAACGAGCTTTGAATAACAGTAGCGATTAGATCATATTCTCTACTTAGTCCATTCAAGAACCCAAAGATTTTGAGAGACTCATCTATAGGTTTCCCAATGGAGCTGAGAGCATCGCAGAGACTTTTGAATTCACGACAGTAAGCAGAAAAGCTCTTACCTTTGTTGTTAATGAGTTGCAGATTTTTCCTCAGAGAGAAATCTCGAGCAACATAACTCTTGTTGAAGTTTTCTGCAAGTGAGACCTAGATCTCGTGTGACGTAGAGAGACTGTGAACGTGTCCAAGGACTTCCTCAGACAGTGTACCAAAAAGCCAAGACCGAATCAATTGGTCTGTATAGAACCAAGAGTCATAGAAGGGATTCGGAACTTGAGTGAGAACACCATCAATGTCTACCATTTGAGTAGTCGGTGGAGATGTGATGTTTCCATTAA
Organism: Lepidium sativum; assembly: GCA_023374145.1. NCBI lineage: Eukaryota > Viridiplantae > Streptophyta > Magnoliopsida > Brassicales > Brassicaceae > Lepidium > Lepidium sativum. Next base: position 21,712 of record JAKUCM010002595.1, on the reverse strand, counting down.
CGAAGCCAATGAGTTTTTGACTTGACAATAGTGACTCAAATTGGATCTTCCACAGGAGATAGTTTGAGTCTGTAAGTTTGAGAGTTACAGAGCTCAGAATGTGTATATTACTTGGAAAAGGATAATGATCTGCTATTAAAACTGTCTGTTAGGACTTGTCAATGCTCTGATACCATGAAAGTTGAAGAGAAAACGAAACAAAATCTGATTTGGTAACAACACTATTTTCATTGATTACTTAAGGAGTTATGATGCAACATATATAAAGACATAATAGAGAAAGCAAGTTGAACAAGGGATCGAGAATGTCACAATCCTTCATCAAAGGCGTGAGTATCAAAAGAAGAAAGTCATCAGCTGCAGTCTTCTTATGTCACAGATTCTAACAGCTTCCTTCTTTTGTTGTTGCCGGTTGCAGAGTTGGTGTGGACTTCTCCTGGGCCTGCAATGTGTGGGCTTCATGCTCTTGTCTCACATCCTTCACCTTTTGAGACTTCTTCCGAGAGTAAATGATCAAAAAAATCTTCTCGGCTATATATACATCCGAAGAAATTATCACGTGATAGAGGGAAATCGTCTCTTAAGATCCCCGATAAATCTTTCAAGGGATCCTCAAATCGTGATCAGTGTAGACCACCAAGATGTAGAAAACCTACGATAAGAGATTCTTGATCTTGTTTAATTGTTAGTAAAACTTTTAATGATAAGTCAGTAGGAAAATTGACAAGTATCCGATTCCAGATGGACAAAATGAAAATAATGATAGGAGGTCATGTGCTTTAGATCCTCAAAGAGCCGTTTTATCCTTCACAACTGGGAATACTGAAATTGTAGCTTTTAAAAGAGGAAAGTTTAACCCGAGATCGTTAAGTGCTGCTACGAACACCAGATTATCAAAGCGTCTTTGCGTGGAGACTTCTGAAGCTTATCTTTTTTGATATAATGGTGATACTCCTGTGATTGATAATAGGTTAGCGTGTGCAAATATGGCTTTTCTTGCTATAGGCTCGGATGTTGTTTTGCCATCACTTGATGATATCAAAGATGTAGAGGGTTTATGGATTATGATCAATGTTGCTACGTGGCCTCGCACAGCTAGGACCACTAAGGCCCACTAAGCATGTGAACCTCACAAATGGCAGTGGGCTTAGAGGACAGATGCCCATTGAGCACGATCCAAGATCCAAGATCCACTAGTCCAAGGCGAAGAACGATCCCTTTTCTAACTCGGTTATGAGATTACATGGCACACATAAGAACATGGATGAAGCGGTTACAAAGAAAGAATTGGCGTAAAGAAAAGAGGAGCCAAATTCAGGTCACGAGGATATAAAAGAAGAAGGTGAATGAAGTAAGATGCACAATGACAATTTACGTTTGTAATCAACCCTTGTAATTGAGTTTGTATATCAATATAATCTATCTTTTAATCTCTTTGAGTTTTACTTTTGTTAGCTCGTAATTCATTTGACCTCAGTTGATTGATATATCATCATCAATGTGGCGCCCACTATGGGGTCAGAATCGTTATGGAAACCAGATCCTACTCTAGCTAACAAGGTAAGGAATGAGAGAACCATATCATGACACTCTTGATCCAACCGGATCACCGCGTCTCAAAGAGGACCAAGCAATAACCCAATCCATCACAAATCTACCGAATCATCAGTGGAGAAAATTGGTATACTTACCGAGCAAGAATTAGTTGTAATGTATCAACGTCGTAAAACAGATTTGACTGAGAACATTGCAGTACTAGCTGAACAAAACCACCAAGCTATGGCGAGGAATCAAGAGCTTATGGTTCAATATGATAAGAGGAAACAAGAACTCCGGTAACATATCTTGCGTTTATAAAACCTGTCACCGAGTTCCCTAAACCAAGGAGAAGAATCCTAAGTGGAGACAAGGTCACCATCGATCGGTTCACCTCAAGGTCACCTTAACGATTAATAAAAAATATGGTAACTTGGCTCAGGATCTGAGACTAAAATAGAGAATCTGGCACCACAAAATAACCTTAGATCAATTCAATCAGGTGACATATAAAACCCTACTATATTAAATACATCTCCTGTTGTAGTTGAGGCTCCCGCCCAAAAACGAACAAAAATAGTCTGAATAATGAAGAAATTTGTAGGCTAAGACAACAATTGGCATGAGCTGAAGCAGAGTGCCAAACTCTAAGACTGGGAGGAACTGCAAGATCTCAAACAAAATTTACAGATGCAACACATGACAATAATGTCGAGGTAAACAAGCTCCATTAAATCATCCTCCACAATTTAGTGGAACAAGACCTAATCAAATCACAATTTCACAGAGCTACGACCTTGACACCTGAAATAAATCGGGTAATAAAAGAGACGAGATTTACTCCATTTACCCGAAGGGTGACAGATACACATATACAAGATGTGGGAAAAATAAAATTCCCAACGCATTATGGGAATTCTGACCCCGTCTTACATTAAAAATCTTTTTGCTTAGAGGCAGACCAATCTCATCTAGAGGGAGAAATAAAAAGATGCCAGATTTTTTCAATTTTTTATGAGAATCTCACGTGAGCTGTCGTCGATTGGTTCTCAACTCTCCCACTAAATTCGATCGTCGGGTTTGAACAACTCGTTGAAGCATTTTTAAAGCATTATTCAATATTTATCAAAAATAACCAGATATTTAATACATTGCTAAATATGATACAACAAAAATTTAAATCATTGTAGGAATATATTGTCAGATTCGAAGATATGAAGGCCCGATGCCCCAATGTCTCTAATGAATTTCTTTAATCGCACTGCATAGATGAACTTTGTCGTTTGGGAGGAATCCCTTGATAAGTTTAAGCGACTCGAAACAAATCAAAACGAAGACCATTGCAAATAAAATAAAAAATAATCCAAACATGGACAAGTGAAACATTCTTATGTCGTAGGTCCCAACCAAGAAATGGGGGGGGGGGGGGGGGGGGGGGGGGGGGGGGGAGGATACCAGGATATTATGGGATTACCATCAAGCCAAAACACATTATTTAGAAGAATACAAAGTTTTGAAATGGTTAAAATAGCAAGGCAAGTAGGCAAGTGGAAAGACTGAATGAAAAAATGGAGAAATAAAAAAAGATGGGAAAAAGCATGACCAAAGCCCTGAAAGGCCAGACGATGATTGTAAGCTCAAAAAGCCGGACTCCCTGGATCCCCCATTATAAAAAACTAAGATAAAATCACATCAACAAAAGGCGGAAATGCTTGAAAATTCAACGCTCTTTTTGATGCTTAGTCCCGATCATATCTTAACATGACAATGCATTGATAATAACTCTACATGTAGGATGACTCGAGCTTCATCGTATAATGGTTGATACGGGAAGTTAGGTTGACCTCTTCCTCTACAATGCCTTCGAACAAATGGGATTTCGACTGGATGAGCTTAGCGGCGGAAAGATGCCACTAACATGATTCACTAGTGACACATCGATGTCCCTCGGAACACTTCAGTAATCCCGGACAGAGTTCGCAATGTTGTAAATTTTGTTATAAATAAATTAACCAGCACCGTATAATGCAATACTTCGAAGACCTCGGATTTGTTCCATGAAACCGGTCACATTAACCTACCACCAATGTGATAAATTCTCAAAGGAAAATGATGGAGAGGGTTTAATATGCAGTAATCAAAAAGTGGCGCGACAGTACAATAGGGAGAGCCACCGCCAAGCACATAAAGGCTAGAAACCAACGTGGCTTTGCCGGAAGAATCCCAAGAAATTGAGAAAATTGTGGAGATCACGAAGCCACATATGTCACAAGTTGAACCGGTAGTAATAGACCTTAATAATTTAAACATGGTGATCAATATCGGAATCGATCTCGACTCAAAAATATGGAAAGAACTAATCACTTTTCTCAAACAAAACATCCACACTTTCATGTAGTCAACATAGGATATGCCAGAAATCGATCTCATGATTACCTCGTATGAGTTATATGTCGATCCAATATACAAACTGATAAAACAAAAAAGGCAAAAGCTTGGTCCCGAAAAAGCTAAGGCGGTATGAAACGAGGTAGCTAAACTATTAAAAAATGGGTCAATTAATACGTGAGGTAAAATACCCACACTGGCTCGCTAATCTAATAGTGGTGAAATACCCACACAGGCTCGCTAATCTAATAGTGGTAAAATACCCACACTGGCCACACTTGCATGGATTTCACAGACTTAAACCTAGCATAACCTATGGATAGTTGATATATCTGTATTTTAGCTAGTTTTAGGAGTCTGATTTGGTCCTATTTGCGTTCATATTTACTGAATTTGCATCATTTTAGAGTCCTTTTAGGTTCATTTTCACTTGCATTGCATACATCTTGTATCTTGAGTGATTTCTAGGTATTTTGGAGAATTTTAGATCACTTTGGATCATTTTCGAGCATTATGGATGTGAGAACTATCATAATTTGGATTTTAGGACTGAGTACAACAAAGGAAGCAACTAAAGGCTAGATTTAGCTCAACTCGAATTGGCAACTCAACCAACATGTGGTCGAGTTCCATCCAAATGACCAGAAACGTCGATTTGACGCATCATAAGATGTTTTTGAGGACTTTTAAGTACACTCAACCCTTGAACTCAACCAAACAGGGTCGAGTTCAACTTCATCTCATCACCATATCTGATTCCATGCTCCAAGATGCCTATTTCAAGAAAGGTGATAAAATAATAAAACATAGAGCAAAAGACGTTTAAATAAAGAAGGAAGTAGCATAATTCAAACCGTTTAAGCTACCATAAGCAATGGCAGGCAACCATTAAATACAAGGATAACCGCATATCACGCAAGAGAGAAAGTATTACCTTGGTAATCGCAACAGCGGCTAAAGAGAATGATTGCTCCTAAGTAGTGAAGGAAAAGTATAGGGGAGCCTAGCTAAGACACTGTTATTTGTAGATGGAAGCGATAAGGCTAACCTTTAAATATGAGCGGATAAGCTGAAATTCAACGAGATTTCAAAATTCGAAAATTACGAATGATAATGCAAAACAAGAAGAAGAAATAAGTATCACAATAGCTTCCCTAGCAAACTCGCTAGGAAAGAGGGGGTGGGGGGATTATTGATACAAGGTCTCACTTTACTCAGCCCACTAAAGCCCAATAAGCACACATACCTCACAAACGGTAGTGGGATACATGCTGATTAAGTATGATCTAAAATCCGCTAGTCTAAGGTGAAGAAGGATCTCTTTCTAACTCTGTTATGGGGTGACATGGCACATAGAAGAACATCTGTGAGGCAGTTACAAGGAATGAATTGGACGCACTGAAAAGAGGACTCAAATTTAAGTCACGAGGATATAAAAGAAGAAGGCGAAGAGGACGATCCGAATGGAGTTACAAGTGCAAATGAGGCCGTCAGTCCCTATGACGCTCTTGGTTCGGAGAAAGTTGACAATGTCAAAGTTAATGATGGTTAAGAGATCGTCGATTCAAAAACATAAAACTTTTATCTCCATTTTGTGTTTCAGATTTTGGTTAGTTTAGACTAACTTATGCGGCTTTGGATCTTTTTTTTATTGACATATGTGAATGGAAACAAACTAGTTGAGCAATTAACAAGTACGAATCAAAACATGATCTCATTCCAATAATGAATTACAATCGGATCATATATTTAGAATATACCTTGACATCTTGAGTCGTGCCAGATGAAACCGCACAAAGAGAAAACATCTTCCACTCGAGATGTATCATAAGCGGCAAGGTATGTAATCTTGTTATAGATAGTGGTGCTTGTACTAACGAGCACACCAACTTCTACTTGTTTGTGCATGACAAGCGGAAGTATAGCTTGGTGCCCCTGACTCCGACTCAAGTACATGAGCTGCTAAAAATGGTTCATTCCACCAAAGTAAGTAAACCGTGTCTATTTGTAACTCCGAGTGTTATAGAGAAAACCTTGTGTGCCAAGCAAACCGTGCTATTAATGCTCTTCAAAGATAATATGTGCCTTGAGATGTCTTGTGCAGATATTTACCAGCAAGGGTTTGCGAGCTCTTGGAGCAATTTGAAGATGTTTTCCCCTAAGATACACCAGCTGGCTTACCTCCAATCAGAGGCATAGAACATCGAATTGAATTTTTTCCCGGCTCCGTCCTACCAAACCATGCAGCTTATCGCATCAATCCCCAAGAAGCCAAGGAATTAGAGCGACAAGTTCAAGACCTGTTGGACAAAGGATACATCCGTGAAAGCCTTAGTCCATGTGCTGTCCCGGTATTTCTAGTGCCAAAAAAGTATGGGTCATGGAGGATGTGTGTGGACTGCCATGCAATCAAAAACATCACCATTAAGTACGCCATCTCATTCTCCGTTTAGACAATATGCTAGACGAACTTCATGGAGCCACCGTCTTCTCCAAGATAGATCTCAAGAGTGGTTATCATCAAGTTCGCATGAAGGAAGGTGATGAGTGGTAGACTGCCTTCAAAACTAAACAACGTTTGTATGAGTGGTTTGTGATGCCTTTTGGACTCACCAACGCCCCAAGCAGATTCATAAGACTCATGAACCAAGTCCTAGAGACTTACATCTGTAAGTTTGTGGTGGTATACTTTGATGATATTCTTGTTTATAGTTCATGCTTGTTTGATCACTTAATGCACCTTAAGCAAGTACTAGAGACTCTTCGTCAAGAAAGCCTTTATGCGAAGCTTAAGAATTGCACCTTTTGCACTAATGAGCTTGTGTTTTTAGGCTTTGTCATAAGTTCACAGAGAATTCGAGTAGATCAAGAGAAGATCAAAGCTATAGAAGAATGGCCAACACCTACAACAATCAGTCATGTTAGGAGTTTTCACGGTTTGGCAAGCTTCTACCACCACTTTGTCAAGGATTTTAGCACCATATATGCTCCTCTTACAGCCGTGATCAAGAAAGATGTTCCATTCAAATGGGGAGAAGCACAAGAAAAATATTTCTCCGAGCTGAAGTCATGCCTCACCAAGGCTCCGGTTTTGGCTTTGCCAAATTTTGAGAAAACCTTCAAAGTATATTGTGACGCATCCGGATTGGGAATTAGAGCTGTGTTAACTCAAGGGAAAAGACCCATAGTTTACTTCAGAGAGAAGCTAAGTGGAGCCACTCTCAACTACCCAACATACGACACGGAGTTTTATGCTTTAGTCCAAGCATTAGAAGTTTGGCAACATTATCTACTAGCCAAAGAGTTTGTGGTTCACATCGATCATGAGACTTTAAAGCATTTGAGGGTTCAGAAAAATCTGAAGAGAAGTCATACAAGGTGGTTAGAATTTGTGGATACATTCCCCTATGTGATAAAGTATAAGAAAGGAAAGAATAATTTAGGCGCGGATGCTCTTTCTAGACGACACAACCTCATCACCATCATTGACGCCAAATTTCTAGGATTTGAGTTCATCAAGAATAACTACAATGAGGATCCAGATTTTGGATACATATATCAAGCTTGCAATAAAGGAGCCTTTGGGTCATATTACATCCATGAATGGTACTTGTTTCGAGAAAAAAGGTTGTTCATTCCACAAGGATCAATGAGGGACTTGATACTTAGAGAAGAGCATGGTGGAAGACTCATGGGGCAATTTGGCGTTGCCAAAACTCTAGCCATGGTGGTTGATCATTTCTTTTGGCCGCATCTTAGGAGATATGCGGAACAGCTGTGCATCAAATGTGCAACATGTTTTTATAAGGCTAAAGGTAAGTCGCATCCTCATGGTCTTTATCTTCCTTTACTTATTCCTAATGCTCATTGGGAGGATATTTCTATGAATTTCGTTTTAGGTTTGCCAAAGATAAAGCACAAGGACTCAATTCGTACTTCATACATTGTGATAAGACTAATGACGCTTCACAAATCGCCGACCTATTCTTCAAAGAAGTGGTGCACCTACATGGAGTTCTGAGAACCATTGTTTCCGATTGAGATGCCAAGTTCCTAAGCCACTTTTGGAGGACTGTGTGGCAAAAATAGGCACCAAGTTGCTCTTCTCAAGCACTTATCACCCCCAAACCGACGACCAAACTGAAGTGGTAAACCGTACTCTAGGAACTTTACTTAGAGCTACGGTTGGTAAAAGCTTAACTAATTGGCTTTCTTGTTTACCTATGGTTGAGTTTGCTTTTGACCATTTGAAGTGTATATGGTTTAAAATCTTTGAGGCCAATGGATTTTACACCACTCCTTCCACGACATTACCTTGACAAGGACGCAAGTGCCAAAGCTGAACTAGCCTGCAAGTTACATCTCGAAGTCAAGGAGAATTTGGAAAAGAAGGATGAAGCAATCAAGCAAAGAGAGGAAAAGAGGCGCAAGGCTGTCATATTCAACCAGGGAGATTGGGTTTGGGTACACATTCGCGCGGAGCGCTCCCGAACAAATCGCAAGTCCAAGCTCGTGCCCCGGGGAGACGATCCCTTCCTAGTACTAGAACAGATCAACGATAATGCCTACCGATTGGAACTGCCAGGTGAGTTCCATATCTCTTCAAGTTTTAATGTTGCTGCCATCTCTCCGTTCCATGTAGACAATTACGATGCACCCGAGATAGAGTATCTTCAAGAGGGAGGGAATGATGAGGGCATCAAACCGGTTGAACTAGGCATGCCAATGACCTGTGCTAGAAAACACAAACTTAGAGAACAAGTAGGAGAAACTGTAGCTGACATCTTGAACAAGGAGGACGACACTCCTCACCGGAACGCTTCAAGATTGACATTGAAACTTCTTCGGGGAGCGCGGAGAAGATCAAGAACGCAAGTCAAGACCGAGAAACACGTCAAGAGGAGAACCAAGACACTCAAGACCCTCTAGAAGCTGACTAAGAGGACCAAGAACCGACAAGAATCGAGCTGGAAGTAACCAACAAGACTTGGCCCTTTATCGCGCCCCACAAGGTATGTTTTGTGTTTACTAAAACTGTTTTTGCAGGAACGCCAAGCCCAATGACTCCAGCACCTTTGAATAGAGAGTCTTAAAGCCCATAGGATTTTAGGGATTTTATTTTCGTTTATTAAGGCACCAAAACTCTAAGTTATAAATTTGCCATTTTTTGTTTCTTTTTTGTTAATGGGCTGCGACCCATATTTTACTTTTCTTTGAGTGAGTCGGCCTTAAGGCTAGCTGATAGGACCCTTTATTAGGTCCCCTTTCAGCCGTGTAAGAAACCAACTTTCATATCAATAAAGAACACACTTCTTCTAAAAGAGAAAACCCTTGTCGTTAGCAAGGTTCACCATTTGTCTAATAACTTAAAATAAACTACAAGATCTCGAGAGGATTCCCCTTGATCTAGAGTGTGCTTGAGTGTATCAAGAAGCCAACCATCCTTCTTGTGGATCGCTCCTCAAACCACCCTGTTCCGTCGCCCCAACTAATCTTACCAAGGAAGTCCACTCGGTTTCCTTGATTAAGAACTCGCTCCCATCAACCTTAGAGAATCATCTTGAGGCATGTATCAAAGAGTACTATTTCAGGAACTGATGAAATCGATCAAAAATGCAGCCTACAAAAAGGGCACTTACACTCTACATGGGTTTGTGCACTCACTTCTGATATGGGCATTTGAGTCTATCCCCATATCAATTACACCACACTTTTGACCAACTATACTACATGGGGCATCTCTACTAGAAGAAGGATCAACTCTATTACACCAAGCGTCAACTTTATTATACGAGGCATCATAGTTCTCCCAACTATAATGGAATTTCTCGTCTTCCGTTACCTTTACCGTTACCTTTTTCAGGGAAACTCGCTGAAACACGAGATCTAGTGGAAATCTCGACACATAGACGCATTGCTTCTTTACGAAATTGTTGCACAAACACTTGCAATTATCTTTCGTTACTTACAATTACAAAGGAAGTATCTAGTGGTAGTGAAAGAATGACTACAAAGGTCAGTAACTCTACTAAACACTCTTTAACTCTATGACTAGTTAAACTTCTTAACTCTATCATGCATGGATTTTTTACACAACTCAACTCTGTTACACCCACTTAAACTCTACTACATTAGTGTATTACAGTTGATTAAAGCGCGAAAATCAACTCCACTACGTATAAATTCTAACTATACTATACACGACTTTTAATTCATGTCAACTTTACTAATTTTTTTTTTAACTCTACTACGTTGCACTCCGTTAGTGTAATAGAGTTGATTAAAGCGCGAAAATCAACTCTACTACGCATAAATTCTAACTCTACTATACACAATTTTTAATTCATGTCAACTCTACTAAACAAACTTTAACTCTACTACGTCGCACTCCGTTAGTGTAGTAGAGTTGATCACTTACGTGTCAAATTTCATTAATAACATTTTCGTAAATACGTTTTTTCTTTACTCATTAGAAAAAGACAAAATGGTATATATAAAATAAAAAAACTATTATATTAATTTTCAAACATTTGTTTTATTTAAATAATTAACTCTTAGTTTCACCTTAATTTAGCAAACGACCCTAATTGTTTTTGAGGTATACAAATATTTTTTAGAAACCCTGAATCCACCGGTCTAATTCTTTTTATTAGGATATGTTATAGGATCCACTTGTGAGAAAGACCAGTTAGTCCTTCAGCACAAAACTAAGAAAATATCTGGAGAATATATGTGATTATCATATGTTTGGAAAATATTTTCTTATTAAGACAACAAAATTTAATGGAAGCAATTTGGAACAGAGATAGGCATGTTTGTACGCTTTTGCCTATAATAGAAGATTAGCAGCAATTGTAGTTCGTTCCATATGTAATGATTTACTCCAGTAAGCATACGTTTGTACACAAATGTCCATGGTAATAAAAAAAAAAATATATATTATATATAATTATAAAATTTGCTCCGATTATAAATTACCAATCACCTAGAAGTTTAGCAACCACATTAAATCTTGAGTGAAGGCAATCGATAACAAAAACGCAAACAATAATTAAATATTTAGCGGGTGTGATGCTGAGGTAACAAAAAGTATAGCACAAAAAGAAAACTTCGTAACGTACGAAAGAATGGAAATTACATTTGTAATATAGAGACAAACATGCAGATTTCAAGGAAAAACAAATCGAGAACAAGCATCCGACACTAAAGCTTTGAGAGAGAGATAATGGAGATTGTCAGAGGAGAGCTCACAGATCCAATTTAAGGCTGATGAGATATTTGATAGAGAAGTCTCGTATATGGATTCAATATTTCGATTTTGATGAGTTCAAATCGAAGAAAACTAGTTTTGGGTGAAAGTGATGAATGCCACAGAGATTGATGGTAAGATTCGTAATAAGTCTTGTCCGATCTATCAGAAATCTTCACTGAAATAGATCTCGGCTCTTTCTTGAATCTTCAAAGAGATAAAGTCGGCAAAACTCAAATCACAATTTAAAAACAAACATTTTTTTTATCAAAAACTAATCTGAAAAATACAAAAGAAAGGTTGAGCGTATATAGACTCGAGTATACAACGGTCATATCTTTAAGAGGGAAAGAAATATCAATGAATTAATTGTCCAACGGAAAAGTGATGGAGGCCGTTGATCGTAGAGCCGCTGGAGAAGATATGCTGGGCGGGCGGATATAGAAAGTCTTCAATGAGGGAGGATTCATGTAATCCTATGTTTACAGGAGCATGAAAAGATTTCCATGGATGATTTTGAGTGGCTTAGAGAGTCTCCGTCATTTTCTTGGGCAGACATCTGGCGTATTCGCGGATGGATTGATGCGTTCTTGGTCTTGTTGGATCCACAAAAGGCCCTAGAGTAATCTCCAAGTGGTTCGTAGTGAAGGCTGGTCATGAGATGGGCTGTGTTGCTCGAAAGTTGGCGTTGTCACGAATAAGACCTTAGCATAGAAGGTCTAACTTCTAAAATCCAAAACTTTCAGTTTCGAGCTTCGTTGGGGTTGATTTAACCTCGAGGAATTATTTGATTAAGTTAAGAGTCCATAGCAATCAATTTCATGATTTAATTACTTTTGTAGCGTATGGAGCATCATGTAAGTGCATGTATGTCTTCATGATCCTCCGGGGAAGATTATTGATGTGAATTTCTTGGGTGCTGCTCCGTTGCTTAAGTGTTGGACAGGTCATTGAGTTTAAACAGCTGAAACTTTTGTAAGAATGTCGTCTTCTCTTTATCTTCGAAATATTTTCCAAAGAAAGTCGTCTTTTATTTACTCTTGATATATTTAATTAAAAATTCACACTACAAGAAAAAAGGTCATTTGCTAGGGAAATTTGCGACACCAAAATGGTGTCACAAAAATGCTATGCTATTGCGATACCCATGCGAGGCCAAAGTGCGCATCGCAATGGCCTAGCAAACTTGCGATGCCGAAAAAACGTCGCAAGTTTGCGATGTCATTGCAAGTCGTTTGCGACACTTATGTGAGGCCCGTACAAATGTCGCAAACCCATTGCAAACTTGCGACATTTTCGCGAGACCTGTTCTCCATCGCAGGTTTGCTACATATTTGCGTGGTTTCTGCGTGTGCCTTTAGCGACATCGCAAATCCGTAGCAGACCTTTTGAATTTCCCTATAAATATCCCCCACATGACATTGTTTATTTACACCAAACAAGAATTAATAAGAGAGATAATCTAGAGAGAGAAATTTGTGTTTGCAAAAAAATTTAAATAAATTACAATTCGGGAAATAATGACGTCGGAACATGAAGTGTTCATTTTACGATGATGGATGTATAACAGAAGGGATATGGAGACTGGAGAAGTGACGAAGGAGTTCCGAGATGGGTTGCGGGCATTTATAAATCAGGCGGCAAATAACCCACATACTCCAAATGATGATAACATTTCTTGTCCATGTTTAATGTGCGGGAACAAGAATATTTGAATATGGATATTGTAAAAAGACACGTTTATAATAGAGGATTTACTCCAAACTATTATGTCTGGTTTTCGCATGGGGAAGGATATAGTATGGGTGGTGAAAGTAGTAATATGGGTGCTCGTGGTAATGATCTAGGGAGTCAAGAATATGCTAATAACAACTATGGTGGTAGTATGTTTGAAAACTACGCTCATCTACAAGGAAATATGTCACATGATATGGTTACAGATGCATATCATGGGTATTTTCCTGGTGTTGTTGAAAATATTACGGAAGAACCTAACCCGGAAGCAAAACAATTTTATGATATGCTAGATGCTGCTAATCAACCCATCTATGAGGGATATAGAGATGGTCTATCTAAACTATCATTAGCATCTAGACTAATGTCTATTAAAAGTGAAGGAAACCTATGCCTTTATGGTTGCATGAGCTTGTGGATGATCCTATTGCCAGAATCGTGACTGCTCCAATGTATTTCACTCGCGACTATACGTTCCACACGTACGACCATGGTTCCAATAGATCAACGGAAAATTACGGAATTCATGTTCCCGGTGAAACTGACTTTTACGGCATTTTGAACAAAATTATAGAGGTCACCTTTCCTGGAGTACTTGGATTGCGATGCGTATTGTTCCAATGTCTTTGGTACAATACGATGGCCGGTCGAGGAGTACACTCTAATAACTTAGGGGTAACAGACGTAAATGGAAACCTGACGTATTCTATATTTGACCCGTTTATTCTATCATGTCAGGCAGAACAAGTGTGTTTTATACCATATCCTCGTATAAGGCAAAGGCGTGAGAAGTGGTTTTCTGTTATAAAAGTGAATCCAAGAGGTCGTATAATGGTAGAAGCTGATGATGTGGTCATGCAACAAGAAAGATCATCAGAACTTGCTGTAGCTGTTGAGTCGACGGAACAAATCATACACGCAGAACATGAAGTAGAAGACGTTGTCCCTAATAATACAACCAAAGAGCTTGAAGATTCTGATGAGTTCAACGAATCTGAGGAAGACACAGAAGAAGAGGAAAACACCATTGAAGAATAATAGAAATTTAAATAAGATTTTAGACCTACTATCTCATTATAGTTGTTAAACCGAACATTTAGTTGTTTAAATTATTTTTACAAATATGCTAGACTCCTGCAATAACATTGCGACACCACATTTTGCTACACCCTTGCTATGTAGCATAAGAAACATTGCAATTCCGTAGCAAGATCCCCTATAAATAACTCTCTAAGTCAATTCATTTTCACAACTTACTACAAATTAGAGAGAGAAAGTAGTACCTTTTACGCATAATGACTTGTGAGGCCCGTACCTTCGTCTGGAAAATCCCGCAAAATTGCATTTATACTATTTTGCAGGAAATGACATTAGACGAAGTAGGGGCCTCGTAAATCTTTATTTGTAGAAGAAAAAACCGTAAAAGGTCTCCTGACCTTTTATTATTTTTTTTGAAAAAATTGCTATGCCCTTGCGACATCTCGGGTCCGGATGTCGCAAGGGAGTTGCAAAAATGCTACTCCCTTGCGACATCCGGACCCGAGATGTCGCAAGGGCATAACAAGAATTTAAAATTTGAAAAACATGCTACTCTCTTGCGACATCTCGGGTCCGGATGTCGCAAGGGTGTAGCATGTTTTCAAATTTCAAATTTGCTACTCCCTTGCGACATCCCGTGTCCGTATGTCGCAAAGGAGTAGCATTTTTTGGAACTCCCTTGCGACATCCGGACCCATGATGTCGCAAGGGAGTAGCAAATTTGAAAACCCTAGGGACGTCGCAAGGCTATCGCGTGCCATGCGAGTCTCTTGCGACGCCCCCGAGAATTAAAACAAAAAACCAACCTTCTTCTTCCCCAATTCTTCCTCTTTCTTCTCCCTTTTCTTCTCCTCTGGTGATTCCCGACGCCTCCGGCGATTCCTGACGCCTCCGGCGATTCCTGACGCCTCCGTCCAAAAATTATATCCCTCTTTCCCTCCTTCTCTCTTTCTCTCTTTCTCTCTTTCCCTTCTCCCCTCTTCCTCTCTTTCTCTCTTTCTCTTTTTCTCTCTCTCTCTCTCTCTCTCTCTCTCTCTCTCTCTCTCTCTCTCTCTCTCTCTCTCTCTCTCTCTCTCTCTCTCTCTCCCCGCCGGTGTCTCGCCGTCTCGCCGCCGGGGTCTCGCCTCCTCCTCCTTCTCCCTCTTCCTCGCCGTTCAATGTAAGCTTTTTTCTTTTTTTTTTCATCAATTTTTTAAATTTTAGATCTAGAATGTAATTAGTTAGATCTAGGTATGTAATTTTAGATTTAGGATCCTATAAGTCGGATCTAGGTATGGAATTTTTTCGGAATTTTTAAGAATTTTCGGAATTTTTTTGATATTTTTTTAATTTTTTTGGAATTTTCGGAATTTTCGGAATTTTTTGGAATTTTTTCGATATGTAATAAGTTTTTTTTTCCAAATTTATTAAATAATTATCAAATTTAGTTAACGGTGTTACAATTATCGGATTTAATTATCTGATTTCTTTTTCCAAATTTTTTAGATAATTATCGGATTTAGTTTACGGTGTTACAATTATCGGATTTAATTATCCGATTTGTTTTTCCAAATTTTTTCGTGCCAGATGTCTAGATCTCATAATCCATACACGCGATATCTATCGGATGTCGGTGAGCACCCTCCGGCGACTCCTGGCTCGGGTTCTAGATCGGTTCCACCGACCCCTGGTGGCAGTTATGGATCTCTCCCGGGGCTTTCGCCTGTTGCTGATACTGGTCATGCAGGTCCCGGTGAGCCACAGTACTGACACCAGACGCTACTGCGGGGATGACAATCGAGGACATACTGTCAGATCCGGTGCACAAATTTCTCCCTAATCTTCATCCTAACCGTCCGCCGGGGACTTTGTGGTAATATCTTTTATTTTTATTTTACAAATTTTGCCATTTATTATTCGTAATTTTATAATATATAAAAATATACTAACGTAGGTTCGATGACGACGGAGATTTTCCAACGGCGGTTCGAGAAATCTTTGAACGGGATTTCCAGGAACCGCATGCTAATTTTAGCCAAACTCCTATCCACATCATCGACAGATGGTTCAGAACGTTTGCGGTAAAAAAATTTCATTATTTTAATTTATTGTTTATAAGAGTTTTACACTTTCATTCTTATAATTTTACATTCTTTTTTGTAGCAACGTTTTCACTGGGAAGTTTCTATTACCGGTCTAGTCCGGAAAGAGTTCGAGGCGGTCTTGCGTAGACGGATGAACGATCAGGTGGGTCGATGGAAGAGTAAGTGGAAGAAGAAGGGCAACGAGGCAATGCCACAGTGGTTCAAAGATTCAGTCTGGGAAGGCTTGATTCGCTACTGGGAGGATCCCAAGTCTCAGAAGAAAAGCGCAAGCTGTCGAGCAGCTCGGTTAGCTGACCCTGATGGGACCGGTCCCCACAAACATTGCTCGGGCAGAACATCGTTCAAAGCTCGGGCCCGCAAACTGGTAAATAGTTTTACATATAATTTACATTTATTTAAACAATTATTATCTTAACTTACAATTTCACAGCAAGAGGAATCGGGGGATACACACCCTGATATCCTAGGCACTCTGTACATCACCAAGCGGAACAAGGCCGGAGATTTTGTTGACAAAAAATCCGAGAAGCTTTACAACGACGTCACTGCAAAGTTGCAGGAATTGACTCAAGAAGGCGGTGATGAGAGCTCAGCATCCGGGGGATTATCTACGGCGCAGAAGAACCAGATCTACTCTGAGGTAAATTACATTTAAAATTTTTCTTCTAACTTATATATTTGCTAAATTAAACTAATTTAATATTGTTATTCTTTTATTAGATCGCTCCCCGTAAAAAAGGGAGAATATTTGGAACATGTTCTCTTGGCTCCAGGATTGAGCAGTGTATCTCACCAGAAGGATTCTCCCAATCATCTGCGACAACCAGTGACATGCGGCAAATTGTCGACCGTCAGACCCAAGAAAAGGATCGGAAAAACACCGAGCTTGCCAAAGCTAAGAAGAAGATCACGATCTATGATCGTTTGTGGTCTATACTCGCCAAGAAGGATCCAAAGCTAGCTGATGCATTTGCCGAGATCAATGCTGAAGACGAAGACATCGGATCCGGGTCGGGAAATTTAGACCGCTCAAACGATTCTGATTTATAAAAAACCTTTTGTAATCTTTTTTATTTAAAAATATTTTTAATTTGAAAAAAAACTTTTTTTAATTTTAATTTATTATTTAAAATATTTAAAATATTTTTTTTTATTTTTAATAAATTATAAAGGCATCGCAAGGACGTCGCAAGGATGTCGCAGGAAATGTTCTCGTAAGGGACTCGCAGGGCGCGCCCTTGCAAGAGAGTCGCAGGCCGCGCTCCCGCAAGACCGTCGCAGGACGCGCCCTTGCAAGGGAGTCGCACGCCGCGCTCCCGCAAGGCCGTCGCAGGGCTCGCCCTTGCAAGGGAGTCGCAGGCCGCGCTCCCACAAAACTGTCGCAAGGAACGCCCTTGCAAGGGAGTCGCAGGTCGAGCTCCCGCAAGGGCGTCGCAGGCTTTGCTAGGCCGTTGTGACACGCGGTTATGCTAGGCCTTTGCGACATTTTCTTTCCCTCGCAGGCCTTGCGATGTCTATGCTACAAATCTATGTTTGCGACATATATGTGACCATCGCAAGAGCGTTTCTTTTTGCCTATTGCGACAGCCTTGCAAGGGATTTGGCCATCGCAAATGGCGTGTTTTCTTGTAGTGTCAACAGCTGAATCTAAATTTTGTCTTGCGATTAATGGTCTATGGCTGAAGATCTTATTAAAGACATTGGTCAATAAAAAATTGTGTTTGTGCAATGTGCATAGAAGAGAGAGGAGCATCTCTCTGAATCGTTTAAATTTAAAAATAAAATAAACTTAAATTATAAATAAGGTCATTATTTAAGTAAGAGTACAATGGACCTAATTTGCATAATAAATGGTAAGTTTTTGGTAGGGATGTCATATAATTAATTTCAGATTTATATTTGTATATCCATCCAAATTACTCTTTTTCTAATATATGCCTTGACGTCATGTTTAGAGAGCACTATCATGATCGTCAATAAAATAAGTATCGTCAATCTCTTTTCCGAAGTAAGAATAAAATAATTAAAATAAGATATTATGAGGATTGAATTTGGAATATCACGTGAGCATAATTTTGAAGATCATCATTTTTATTGACGATCTCAGTAATATTATTTGCATAATGACTTTTTGACGATCATCACTTTTATTGATGATTTTAATAGTGACATTTGAATAATGAATTGCTTTGTTGAGATTTTTTTTACGAGACTGAATTTGGTGATTATTTTAGCGAGGCTAGTTTTGCTGATTCTTTTAAAGAGACTGGCTTTGGTTTTTATTTAGCTTTTTAACAAGACTGGCCTTGATGATTACTTGGCGAAAAAGTTGTGAAAATGACATTAAACTACATTGCCTTCAATTTATCTTGGCATATTTGTATTTTGAAAAAAAGTCTTCTAATTATCAGTTTTGACCACGACATTAACAGTGGATACGATGATGCCTGAAAAATATGATCATTTTATAGGTTGTATTTGCTCCGACCATCTATACTTATCGTTTTGGAGCAAACTTTTGGTGATAGGTTTCCTCGGGGTTTGGTTTTGCTCCCTAAAGACTCTTCGTCAGGCTTGCTAAGCTCTCTGCTTAGTTGTCACTGGAACTCGGAATTCGTCAAAAATTCTTACGTATAGTGACAACTAGATGATGAGACATTGTTTTCCATGCAAAGTTGTAGTCTATCCGCTTCTGCTGGGATGAAATCTTGTATGGGATCTCTATATTACGTCCATCAACTATTTTGACAATAGCTTCGTACTTCCGGGGATAAGATGCAACTTTATACAACTGACGTTATTTTGAAGAAGTTGCGCAACATCTTTAGCTGACGTTTGAAGATCCGCGAGTCTTCTCATATGGGCTTGTTGCCCAATTCCTCAGGTACCAACATCACTATAACCATCTTCTTTTAATGTCAAGCTTGGGTTCCAACTTGCAATCACTGGCTTCCCCATTCTCTTGCTTTTTGCGTTGTGGAAGTCGCATATCTGCTTGTCGAGGTAGACTCCTCGACCGGAGATATGTGTAAGGAGTCCCTTTTTGTCGGATCCTTGATCGATGTTGGACCTGATGTCGTGTTGCGCAAGCCATGCAACAGCTGAGTTTACCACCTTTGTTCAAGAGATGTGTCTTGAATAATTAGGGGCTCCTCGAATTTTGTATTGAGTAAATATAGGTTCTATTACCTTGATTATTTTTAGAGTACGCTCGGAGATGAGTATCAAGAAATAAAGAATTGCATGGTATATATTATGATGACCTTGGACAAATTTTGTTCAATCATCTTTGCTTCATCATCTCAGGTTTTATTAACCGATTCTTGTTTCGAGTATCTTTCTCATTGTTCCACTGTTGTGATTCCTTTAGAACTCAAAAATTTGTCTATTTTTTATATAAAGAAAAATGTTTTTGATGTCCTATTGGTAGTGTAATCTTGAGTTTGTGGTATCTTTCAGTCTCCTTCAATTCTACCTTTTATAAGAAAAGTTTATGGAAAAAGAATTGATTTTTCTGAAGCTTTTTACTGCTTGCTTTCCATGTTTTTTTTGCATCTTTTCCAATCTGCATGCTCTCCACGTGTTTTTGCACTTTTTCATGTGTCATTACATGCATTTTGAGTTAAGTTGTATCCCTTAGTTTGGAAGATGATTTATCAAGATTAACGGTTCTTATAATTTTGATGTAAAACTATTTCTCTCTTTGAACTCATAAATCTCTTTGGTATTTGCTGCTAAAGTATTGGGCTCATCTAAAATAAATGTTCTTATTTAGAAAATATATTGAGCTTGTTAATCAAATTCTCGAGTTGTATCATTCATTTTATCCTCAAAGTTCCATTGTTGTCAAAATCTCATTCCTCTTACTTGCGAGTTTATTTCATTTGCATGTTAATCGTGTCTAATTCTTTCGGTAACATAAACGTTCATATTTTACAAAAATAGTTGATATGTACTTGGTTGCCTCCATACCCTCTAGATTGCAATAAGGCCGAACATAGTTCGTTTTTACAATAAAACATCTCGTGGGTTTACTTCATTACAACAAAATACTTAGTAATAAAAGTGTTTTAAGTTAATTGCGTTCCAATTTCTTGGAACTGACGACCCATAGATTTTCATAAGCTCGAATAATGCGGGCTTGACGACCTTGACAATGATATGTAGACTTTCCAAATTTGCCCCGAGCTTGCCATCCTTAGTTTCTGCAGTATTTTCAAAGAGTTTCCGTAACACCAGATCTACTTCAGCGAAATGTTGACCATACACCCTTTTATTATAGTATTTCGTGGCTTGTTGATAATTCTAAATTTTGAGCAGAGTTTGGTCTCATAATTCTTCGATATCATCTAACTTGTGCATGATCATGATATTATTGAGTTCTTCATTTTTTTGGTAATTTAGTTCGTCTAAGACTAGGGACTCTTGCTTCTGCAAAAGCTAGTGCTTCCATCTTGTGGGATAACGAAAATGGTGTTTTTCCTATCGAGTTATGCAGTTGTTTTATAGGACTATAATACCCTATATAGTTCATATGCCATACCCTTTTTTGTCATCAAGACATTTTTTTAATCCATTTAGAATTACTTTGTTTGACGCCTCTGCTTGTATGTTACTCTGAGGATTTCGAGTTATTGATTTGCAAAGGTGAATTTTCCATCTTGCACAAAATCCTTCAAATTTAGCAACGATTACATTTGGTAATCCATACCGAAAATGACGTTTTTCCACACAAATTATGGACATCGATGTCTTGTATTTTATTATATGAATCGACTTCGATCCATTTTGTAAAAAATATGTAATTACAAGTATGAAATGCTTTTGACGAGATGGTGGTAATGATCATATAATATGCATCACCCACTGTATAAGTAGGTAAGGTGTTGTTGATGTCGTAAAAAACTTCTGCTGGCGAATGGATAAGCGATGTGTGTCGCTGACAAGTTTCACACTTTCCAACAAACCATTCACAATCTATTAATATTGTTAGCCAAAAATATCCAAGTCTTCTTATTTTAAGAACCAATGATTATGCTATAGAATTGTTACCCCTTTCTCCAAGATGTACTTCTTGCATTATGATTTTTGTCTCTTTTCCATAAACGCAGTTAAGGAGAATTCCGCTTGTGTCTCGATGGAGTAAATGTTATTTGAGTAATACATAGTTGGCACTTCATATTTTTAATCATATTGCTGCCCACTTATCTTTTGGTAATATTCCGTCCGCCATATAAGGCTTAATATCCGTTCACAAGTCGATTGGATCTTAAATATCTTCATTTTCTTTGGGGATTGTATCTTAAAAGAATTCCTCAATTATAAGGCATTTTCCTTTGGGTAAGTCAATGCTCGGGTTTTTATTCATTCTACCGGGATTACGCACCAATGAGTGGGATCTGAAGTTGAAGCTAATGTTGCTAAAACATCTACTAGAGTATTTTCTCCATGTGGTATCTTGATGATTTGAAATGCTTAAAATTCTTTGGCCAACCTTTGAACAACCTTTACGTATATATGCATCCATTCTTTTAGTTTTCGCTTCAAAATCTTTGTTGATTTGATTAACGAACAGTTGTGAGTCACAAAAACGTGTATTTCCTTAATACCGATGGATTTTGCTAAATTTAAACAAGTAATTAGGAGCTGTAAAAGCTAATTAAAACAACTGTCCAATTATATT
>JAKUCM010002594.1:0-68269 GCA_023374145.1 Lepidium sativum | reverse complement strand
AGAGAGAACAGAAGAAGCATCGAGAAGATTCTAGTTTAATACAGTTCAAGGGGAACTGATAGATTTATAATGCCAAAAAGAGAAATGTCTGGTTACTTTGATATTATTAGGGGCAAACCATAACACACTAAAACATATATAAGAAACAGTAGAAAGACACATAAAATATAATTAAGCATAAAGCTTTACGTTGGAGCGGACAAAGCAGAAATTCTTCCAGCTTTTTGCGGTTCAATAGAATCCTCCCTTGAGCTTCGAGTTACTATTTTGAGTTTTTAGGTTTCTAAGTGAAATAATTTATAAATTCTTTATCTTTTTTTGTTAAATATATATATTTTTCTTTTGTTATTTTTATGCATGTTTGTGGTCCAACGTAAGATTCTAAGCCCTTAAATATACCAAAAGAATGCATTTTTTCCTTTTTTCATAAACCCTACTATACAAAAGGTCACATTTACTATTTTGAGATTTTAGAGTTTTCTGTCTTCTTGAAAATTGAACCTATAAGTAAACTGTTGTGTTATGCAACATAAATTTATATTGAATGCATGTTTTTATGTGTATGTTATAAAAATGCATGTTCAGTGTCCTTTTGATATGCCTCTTGATATTATGAAAATAACTTGTCTGGTTCACTCTGTGGAAGTCTAATTGATTTGACAAATGTTGGATAAGAAGGATAAATACCGTCAGCGAGGTAATATGCCATATTATATGCACGTTGGTTCACGAAAAAGTTTACTTTTGGAGTATTTCTTTGTTCAACATCATCAACACTGGAGAACGGTCTAGAACGTTTATATCATTCAATGTGCTAGGACATCCAATTGTATGATTCCTTACTCATATTCATACAATTGTATAATTCTTTATACTCTCAGATACACTTACTCACACAATTGTATGATTTCGTTACAAAACCTACGCAAACGCTGCAATGTTGTAGTACCTCTTATTTTGATATATTCATCAACAACATCAGCCGCCATACCATATGCTAACATTTTCAGGGTTGTGGTATATTTTGATAATGGAGATATACCTTCTTTTTTGGCTGCGTCAAATCTTTGAGTGAAGTAGTTGTAGTTCTTGATAAATCCTCAATGATCTGAAGATTAACATGCTTTCGCATCCGGAATCACCGATGAAATATCGTGTCGTCATATGTAGTTTGATTGGCAAAGTAGTCATCAATCAATCTTTGATTTGTAGCTACGGGATATCTTTTGAAGTATTCTTTTCTTGCTATGAGGTGTGTATTCCTCCTCTATTTTTTACGACGCTCCTCAAAATGTTTGACAATATAATTTTCTCACTGTTTCTTGTAAACTTCAATATCAAAAAGAAATTCTGATGGATTCACTGAATTTTTAGTATGATGAGATTTCTAGTGTACATTAATTGAAGAATGTGCTCTCATTTATAAGAAAACGAGTGATTGAAATCATCGGACTACAAGTAAACTTTACATTACACATTAATAGATAAATATTATATTTTTCACTAAAAGATGTAAGTTATGGATTCTTTTGTCAAAAAGCCAAAGATTACTAACAAGAAAATATTATTGATACATAAATCATTATGACACATTATTAAAGCAGAACTGAGAAAGCACGGAAAGATTATTTTTTCTTTCATTTGGACTAAAAACATACATGAATTATTCAAGTAAAAAATGACAATTATGAATTATTAAAGTAAGCATGACAAACAACATTATTAAAAATGCCAACTCACTTAACAACAATTAATTGCCAAACAGATCATTGCTACACTTCTCCAATATATTTTTTGGCGATCATCGAGATGCTCTTTTTCACTTAGCTTCAAAAATATTTTCATCTTTTTAGCATCAGTCCGCTCTTTAATTATTTTGTTTGCTTCATATTATTTCATGGCTATTTTGTACAATCGTTCCAACTCTTGCTTTTTGAATACTTTAAATTCATTCCATTCTTCGTTGAACACTTCAAAAGTTGCGGCCCTGCCTTTCTTTTTACCCTTCTTTTTAGTTGCATCCCTCTTTATTGGACGTGCAATGCAACCCACAAAGTTGGAATCACTTGCATCACTCTCACGAGATCTCTTAGATCCACTACTTCCTGATCCAATATTCCCTCCAACCTAACTACCCTAATGTGGTTTATCACAAATAGCATGTCATTCTGATCATGCGCTTTTTCCAAGACATTATTTTTTGACCACCCACTTTGTTGTAGACGTTTAACGTTATCATTTGCATAGGATTTGTTTATCTAGTCGAAATGATTTATGCATGAAGATCCATCAAGGTTCAAATGAACAATGTTCATTACAATATTCAACAATTTTGCCCTAATAGGTTTCACTTTAACGGTTGCTTCCAACAAAACTATTTGTTCCATATTTAGTTCATCCACTGAGTAACACCAAATTTTGATCAGTGGTCAATTTAAGGTTTTTCTTGCGAGTAGGAGTTGATTCCTCCATAGTTGGACTGCTCTCATTTGTACCACTCGTACCACCAAATGTCATTTGTATTGAATATTCTGGATATTATGTTGCTTGAGATGAATATGACATTATCGAGTCATAATATGAATATAGATGATAATCTGTAACACCTAACGATATTATGAAATTTGGTGTGAGTCCATAATTCGGCATATTTTGAGAGTGTGGTTGATTAGAATATTGATTAGGATTCTGATAACCGTTGGGATTTGGATATAGAAAAAAAGATAATTAGTAGACCTTTTTGTATTCAAAAAATTATTAAATTTTTTGGTTCTTTATTTTTTGTTTATTAAATATTTATTTTAAATTTGCAATAGAATTGGTTTTATGCATGTTTATGGTCACATATAAGATTCTAATCCATTAAATATATCAAAACAAAACGATTTTTCTTCCTTTCGTAGTTAAGTTTACAATAACTATTTTGAGCTTTTAAATTTTTAAGTTTTTTTGAAACATGAACCTATGATAAAAATGTAATACAACTTAAATTTATATCAAATGCATGTTTTTATATGTATTTTATAAGAATTAGTATTTATATAAGTGTAAGTTATGGTATATTATAAATTCTTAATTTTTATTTTGTTAATTTTTATTTTTATTGTTCATTATAAATAGTTTTATGCATGTTTGTGGTTCAACGTAAAATTCTAAATTAAATACAGAAAACATTTTTTATTCTTTTCATCAGCCTGACTGTATTGAAGTTCGCAGTTACTATTTCGAGCGTCTTTCCAAATCATGAGATGATAATTAAACTGTTTTGTGATCCAATATAAATTTATATTGAATGCATGTTTTAAAGTGTATGTTATAAGAACAACTGTTTATATGTGTATAAATTCTGATATTTTATAAATTCTTTATTATTGTTTTGTTAAATTTTATTTTTATTTTGCAAAATAAATGGTTTTCTGCATTTTTATGTTTCACCGTAAGATTCGAAGCTAAATAGATCAAGCATCTTTCTTCCTTTCATCAGCCCGACTTATAATGAAGTTCACATTTTTTGAGCTTTTATATTTTAAAGAATTGCTCAAATAGAGAAAAACTATACTGTAATTACCAAAACATTTTTTGTTCAAAAAAAAAAGTGTAAAGGGTGTAATTACGATTACACCCTTGAAACAAAAACATAATTTTTCTTCTTCTTCTTTCTTCTTCTCTGCTTAATTTCCCAAAAGAAAAAAGAAACCTAACCGTCGTCGTTAATCTCTCTTTCTTTTCTTCGTCGTCTTACTTATCGTCTTTGTCGTCTTACTCATTGTCTTCTTCGTTGTTTTATTCTTACTCGTTCGTCTTCATTGTCGTGTTTTTTTTATCAAAGGTAAGTTTCTTTTTTTTTCTTCTTCTTTTTCTCCTCTTCTTCTTTTTCTTCTTTTTCGCGGAGACATTTGGGTTTGTCATTTACGTAGACATTGGGTTTGTCGATTTCGCGACATTTGGGTTTCTCGATTTTGCGACATTTGGGTTTTTGTTCTTCATCTTCTCATTTTGTGTTTGTCAAGTAGAGTTCTTCCCGGGTCTTAGCCAATGTGATATAGTTTGTAACTAGTTGTGAGGGTAAGGGAGAAGTGTAGTAGAGATATGCTTAGTGTAGTAGAGTTAGGGTGAAGTGTAGTAGAGATAGGCTTAGTGTAGTAGAGTTAGTCTGACCCGGTGGTAGGTGCAAATACCCCGAGAAGAAAGTGGGTACACATTCTTTATGGCTTTAGCAATGGATTTGTGCCTATCTAATATGATGGCAAGTTCTCTGTTCAGGGATCACACGGTTGAGCTGTCTAAAAAACCATTCCCAAGATTTGTCATTCTCGGTATCAACCACACCGAAAGCCATAGGAAATATGTTGAAGTTATGGTAGCAGTTAGTAGAGTACCTTTATACTTCCCTTGCAAAAATGTACCATCAAAAACAACAAACTTCCTCATGTACAGAAAACCCCTAATATTTGCATCGAAGGCGATGAATAGAAACTTAAACCTGTCTTGCATGTCTACTTCGAGCTTTATTAGGGTTTCAGGATTCGCTTTTCTACAAGTACGACGAAAGTTCTTGGAAACTACTTTCCGAATTGCCTGTAACTAAGGCTCATGTTTGGCTTAGAGTAAGGTGTGTTTTCCAGTACTTCATATGCATATATTGTAGTTATGACGACGTTAACTCTACTACGAAGGAAGATTAACTATACTACAAGGAATTTAATTATACTACAATCGCTTGTTCATTGAATCAACAACTTGTCGAGGAAGAACAAATGGCCCAATACCACATACAAATTCCATGTATAACCTTCCTAAGACGCTTGTCGTGCACGACCTGATCTCTCTATAACATAACAACTATGTTCTCCCCTATACTTCCGGAAAAGAAACAACCACCATCGTCGACAGGTGAAGCTCGCACTCTCCACTGACAGTTTGGTACCCAACATTTCACATCCAACACTGTCTTCGATGAAGCAACAACATCGAAATCAAAACTCTATAAGACAGAAAGAATCTTTAGCCTCGTCATGAGTTCTTTTTTTGATGAGTATCGTTGCCAACAACCAATGCGAGTGCTGACATTTCTATGTCCAAATACTCAGCATTCAAATCCAACCCCATTGCTTTCCCTAGAGGTTTTTCTTCTCTTTTTCCTTCGATTTTCTACGAACACTGATATCATCTTCATCATCCGAGCTTGCGCCATTCATATCATCGCAACAGTCGAATCTGAATTCCACATCTTCGTCCTCAGCATGTTCAGTTTCGTGTTTCACATTTTTCGGTATACACTCATTCTTTGGTCCACCTTTACTAAACATCGGATCAACTCTACTAAAAGGGTTATCTCTACTACACGAAGGATCAACTCTACTACACGAAGGCTCAACTCTACTACACCAAGGCTCAACTATATTATACGAGACATCATTGTTCTCCCACTTACAATGAAATTTCTTGTCACCATTACCTTTACCATTACTACAGTGACCTTTTTCAGGGAAACTCGATGAAACACGAGATCTAGTGGAAATTTCGACACATAGACGCATTGTTTCTTTACGAAATTGTTGCACAAACACTTGCAATTTTCTTTCGTTACTTACAATTACAGGGGCAGTATCTTGTGGTAGTGAATGAATGATTACATTTGGCATGTAGCTTAGTTTTACCTCATGACATTGTTCATCCAAACCAAAATCGGCATAAATCATCAGTTAGGTGTGCGGCAGATGAGCTAATAATTGAGGGGCAAATTCGTAATTTAAGCTCTACTACGGAAGTAGGCTAGGTTTTCAAAATCAACTCTACTACAAAGGTCAGTAATTCTACTAAACACACTTTAACTCTATCACTAGTAAACCTTCATACCTCTATCATGCACGGATTTTTATCACAACTCAACTATACTACACGCACTTAAACTCTACTCCGCTAGTGTAGTAGAGTTGATTAAAGTGCGAAAATCAACTCTACTACATTGGAATTCTAACTCTACTATACACAACTTTTAACTCATGTAACTCTACTAAACACAATTTAACTCTACTATGTTGCACTCTGTTAGTGTGGTAGAGTTGATTAAAGAGCAAACATCAACTCTACTACGCTAGAATTCTAACTCTACTAAGCATACTTTAACTCTACTACGATGGAATTCTAACTCTACTATACACGATTTTTTATTTATGTCAACTCTACTAAGTACACTTTAACTCTACCACGCTGAAATTCTAACTCTACTACGTGCACTCTATTAGTGGTAGAGTTAATTAAAGCGCAAACATCAACTCTACTACGTTGCACACTGTTAGTGTGGTAGAGTTGATGCTTACGTAGCAGATTTCATTAATGGCATTTTCGTAAATATGTTTTTTTTACTCATTAAGAAATGGCAAAATGGTATATATAAATTAAAAAAACTATTGTAGTAATTTTCAAACTTTTGCTCTACTTAAATAATTAGACCAAATCACCCTTTATATTTTGAAGTCTTTTTGAAACTTGAAACATGAAACATGACTCGTCAAAAAAGCTACTCACATTTTTGAAGATCAAATCCAGCACCACACAAGATAGAGCCAGCCGTGTAGGTGATAAATCTTCCTATAGCGAATAAAATATATCTCTCAAATAAAGATCAAGACTTCTAATCCAATAAGAAACAAAACCCAAAAGACTTCTAGAAACGGTGAAGTCAAAATCTATCCAACGAAAAGAAACTACACAATAGAAGCTTTTAACAGACAAGACTTTGATCAAGTCTTGACAATATAGATAAGAAGTAAAACAACCTCAAAAATATATTAACATACTTGAAAAAGAACAATCAGATTGAAACCGATGAGATTACCGTAAAGATCAACTAGGTAGGGAACCAAAATTTACAAAAACCAAATCAAAAATTTCCTAACTAGTAAAATTCGGTTATATAAAACATTAGAAACAAATTGACATACCAGAACATGGAGCCAAATTGGACCCCGACAAACATTCAGGAAAAACTGAAGGCCATGATGATCAAAGTCAAGCCTACTATGCCGAGGACACATTTAAATCCATTGTTATTGGAAATATTTAGATGTGTGATTTTAAGCGAATTTAAAAGATTTTATTTTAGAGGATTTTTTGGTTAAAATATAAAAGTTTAAACCTTTTGGTTTCAACTAAAAGTTTGAAGGGATTGTATAACAAATCATAAGAATTTCTCCAAAACCCATAAAAGATCAATTTAAACCTCGTAGAAACTAAATCACTCAGAATTGCTCACAATTCATTACCTGAAATTCTGTGAGAGAATGAGGATACTTACCTGAGTCCAACCAGAGGAATCCATCGACACCTTCACTAGTAGAGCCACTGACTACTACTCTCCGAGATCCAACAATGGAAGCTGCTACAACAGAGAGAAAATTTAATTTTAAAACTTTTCAATCTTTAATATATATAATCTTAAATGTCTCACTTCCTTCAACAACGTGCTTTCTACTGCTCAAGAAATGATGTATTGAACCTTAAATTAAGGTGATTTGTGAAGTGGCAAATCATGTTAATCAGAAGAGTATTGATCCTCCATCAGATTATTTCTAGCCGCTACCAAAGGACCTTCGTCTTGATGTAAGCCCACAGTGCTTAAAACTTTACTTGTGATTTGGCAACACGTAACTGGGAACAAGTTTTCGTTTAATGTTATGACTTTTCGTTTTCTTCAGTTAAATGATGCTGCTTTTGATCTCTCCAATGGACTCATCATCGATGACGTTTTAGTGATCACTTCCACTGACTACCAAACCCACACTATAACATTTATGATTTGAGGGTAGGATTATTTTAGTACTGAGTCCAACAACAGCTATTTCATCTGTCATCTCTCACATAACATTTATGATTTTGAACTACGTGTATGATCTTTTCTTCATTGTATCTTCATCCCCAGCTTTAAGTGGACTTACCACCGGCCTGTAGGCTAAAAGTCATTTGCAATAAATACAAATTTTTCTAGTGAAAAATAAATAAGTTGAAAATACAATAATTCGTCAACCTTTAAAGATGGTGGTTTAGTGATTTCCATTTAAAGATGACCTCCGCCTTATTTCCGATACCCGGTAACCAATTCACTATGGGTTGCCTTTCCATTCTCATATATGATTAAATTTAATCATGTCCCAAGAATGGAGAAAAAGAGTAGCAATACGACGACGAGTCGATTGTAAGCGAATGCATACATGTTACTCTGATCAATTCAAGCAAAACTTGAATACACTTTTTTCTGGCTCACACGAAACGTTTTTTGAAGAGTTGATGTCGTTTGGTAGGATCTTTAGTTTTCTTCAATTGTTGAGCAGAAGATTTGTGACGGCCATATTCCATGTAGACCATACCCTTTGCACCGGACATTGCACTCATTGATCCCATGCTTCGTCTTGCCTTTTGCAGAGCCATTCCGTCTGTGTCTTCTTCTGCTTGCTCTAGACCAACCAGATCGTCTCCAGCATTCAACACTTTTCCTAGAAGAGACAACTGTTCTTCTTGACTGTGGTAGCTCAAGCTTTTACCAGCGTCAGGAGGTGGTAGGCTTGTTATTACCTTAAAGCTGTAACCTTGGTCGATCAAGAACTGCTGTCGTTTCGTTGAATAATACATTTCCTGCCAAGTCCAACAATCAAATCCTTTCAACTTAGCAGCCCCAATTGCTAGAGACAGATAACAACCAAATTTAATGACTTACCTGTGTATCTGTAGAAACAAGGGAGTAGAAGAATGCATTGTATTCTTCTTTTCCACCAGCCATTCTATCTTCAAGTTTACCCTGTTTTTGATCATCGACAATTATAACCAACCAACACGAGGAGCTAGGAGAAACACAACGTGATGAATACTTATATCTAGAATCAAACCTTAGCCCTAAGAATACGACCCAATCGCTGAGCCTCTTGACGTCTAGACCCAGCATGTGATGAAATCTGGATGATCACGTTAGCTTCAGGTATATCTATAGAGTTATCACCCACCTATTGTCAAAACAAAACCAAACCACAATTAAGTTCATTATTAACATCGAACGAACAAGTTCTTATAAATCCCAAGGTAAATGGAAAGGAAACAATGTTGATACCTTTGACAAGAAGACAGTGTTTACATCTTTACTGGTTTTAAACGCCTCGAGAATTTTCATTCTCTCCAAATGGCTACAGATTGACAAAGAGAAATATCAGATTGAAAACTAAGTGATAACAAAAATGTGAGTCCAAAAAATAGATGTTCTTTCACGAACCTGGTTGCACCATAAATCATTGGTTTCCGGAGTTTCATTGCATACTCTGTAAGTGCAAAAAGATTGTCTGCAAAGACGATGATTTTATCCCCACGCTGTTGTTCATGGAAACGTATCAAAAACTCGCAGGCTCTGAACTTGTTAGGGTTCATGACATAAAGTGCCTGCAGATAACAGTTGACAAGACATGCAAATTCAGAACAACTGTGGAGATTTACTAGCTCCAACTCCATAGACAGTTAATGGGTGATTCTATTAAGAGAATTTTCCAAATTAAGAGACACATTAAACGAACCTAATTGTATTGATGTTTATATTAACGTTCCAGACTACATACAATATATGGATTATCGTGCATCAGACAAAATTTTACATAAAGTACAGATATCGAACAATCTCAGATGTCAATTTCCAGGATACTGCTGAGGATAACACAGAACAACGTGAATAAGCTTATATTAATGAACCTGTTTTTTCTTGGAGTTCTCTTTCTTCAGATATTCTGCAAAAAACTCTTTGGTCATAGGACACCATACTTCGGCACACTGAACATTTGCAATAAAGCCTCCTTTAACTAAATCTAGCCAATTGGCTTCATAAAGTTTTGGGCCGATGAGGAAGTTCAGATCTGTAATCCTATCGTCTTCTCTCACAAGAGTGGCTGGACAAAGAACGAAAAAGAGACTTAGCTTCCGAAATTGAACTATAACACAAAATAATGGTCAATGAATATGAATGTTTTGGTTACCTGTAAGTCCTAGCTTGCAGTGAGACTTTGTGATACTGATGACTTTCCTAAACATATGGGCCGGAACCACATGCACCTACAAAAAACACACAACTCTTTAAAAAAGTCACGCAAAGAAGAGGAACTTAATATACATTTTTTCAATGAAACACACATAACTAATTTTCCGCAAAGTAACTACCAGAAAACACTAACTTCAATTCAAAAACACAACAAACAAAGAACTATGTGATTACCTCGTCCATGAGCAACAACCCCCACTCTCTGTTTCTCATTTCTTCGATTATCTTCTCTGATTCCTCAGATCGTTTACCACCAAAGGCAACCATATTATAGGTTGTCACAACAACACCAGCATTTCCACGGAATCGTTCTTTACTATCAGAAGTAAAACGGCATATTTGGTCATCTCTTATAGTAGACCACAACTTAAACTGGAAGGCCCACTGATCCACCGAGACAGCATTCGTCGCTAAACAAAGACAACTCTTTTTTATTCGAGCCGCCGCAGACACACCAACTAGAGATTTACCAGCACCACAAGGCAACACTATAATTCCAGATCTTGCTCGTCCTGCAGAATCAAGATTCTGATCATCTTTCCCGAAGAATTACAGTAATAATTACCTATTAGGAGTTGTTTACCAAAGAGAAAAAATATCTATTAGGAGTTCACCATGAAGTTAGATCAGCCGCTTTATGACAACCCCCGGGTAACCAAAGTGGATATATAAATATCTATGAAAAGTATGCATCAACAGTTGCCATAAGACAGAAGTACTAAAAAAACAAAAGTGGATGTAGACAGCTTTACCATTCCCAAACATTTTGCTCAAACTTTTTTCCTGGTACGGCCTCGGTTGCGCATGGGGCTTTAGTTCCATATCAAGATCAGGATTAACCTGACAGACACATCATCATATAATAACAAATATGCAAGGCATATCATCATATAATCTGATAGGTAGAAATTGGCCGAAAGCATAATATTTGTCACTCACATTGTCATTCCTGAAGTCATATTCCTCTAACATAGGGTAATTCAAGGCATTTGGTAAGCAACGCTGCTTTACGTTCTGCACCTACATACCAGGGGCAAAAGAACATGATACACAAGTTAAGTAAAGATCACAGAACATTACCAAAGTCATCAACACAATTATATTCTTAAGCATTAAGGAAAGTTACCTGTGCAGGGTCTATCTCAAATGAGTGAGTTTCTCTCTCTTCTGCTGCTGCTGCCAATTCTGCTTTATTCAACAGCTCTCCAGGCCCTGCTTCAAGTTCCCCACTTGTTTTCCCGATAGTGAATCCATCACCGCCATAATTTGGCTAGCAAAAGAAACAAGTTAATCTAAGTTGGTTAGATATGCTGCGGATAACACACAATGTATAAGAAAAATGAACTCCACCTTCAATAAATCAAGAGGATTAAGAAAAGTAATAAAATCTATCTACCTGGAAACATAGTTCCAAAGAACTAAAAGAGTTAAACATGTAATCAATTACTTGAGAAAATCCGAGATATATATATATATATATATATATGATAAAAAGAGATGCAAAAAACTGTTGAGAACAACCAATATTGGTACGTAGTTCCATCCTATGTATAATGTAGAAGCTATAACTTACAAACATAATGCACTCAACTGAGGAGTTCAACATACCTCAGAAGAAAATCTAGCTCGGTTTATAACATCATCACTAAGAAGCCTTTTCAACACCTGCGTTTGTTTTGGTTCAACAAATGAGAAAGGCAATGGAAATAGGAAACCAATATCCATATACACAGAACTAGAGAAAGAGGAAAACCTCCGGGAATGGGGATTCAATAAAATATCGATTCTTCTTCAATACCAGCTTCACTTTCCCGTAATTGGCAGTAGAAGCATGGATGAAATCAATCATCTCCTTGGGTAGCTTAGTCTTAGAAAGTTTATTCAAAACAGAAATGATAGTTTCGGTCTCAAGACCAACAGAAACAGCAGCATACAGAGAGTGTGGGGTTAGATTATACTCGTGCATTGACTCTGGCCTGAATCAAAAGCAAATAAAATAAAATCAACCTAAAATCACATAACCATAGCCCATACGTGGAAAAAAACAAAATCAAAACCACATAAGAAACGAGTATGAGCACCTGCAAACGGGTTCAGCTATGGCAATAAGAAAATCATAAGCTTGTTTGTAGAGAGGAGAAAATGTCTCCAAGAATATCCTTCCATCTGCACAAGCCCACAATGGCCTGTTTCCATGATCTGGCTTTAACTCCAGTTTGGTAAAATCCCTTTTCTTTTCCTCTCCTTCACCTTCAAACCCATCATAATTTCCCTTCATTTGTTTCCAAATGTATATATCCATGAAATTATGCTAAATACAACTGTACACTAGAGTACGTTAGAAAATTACTGATAAATCAATTTACCATCACGAGAATCCTCATCATCAACATCATAGTATTCTTCAGCATTTTGGATGTTCTTCATTTTTTGATCATCCTGAGAATTTACAGTAAAACTACAGTAATAACCATTGACGAATCTATCTATGCTAAAAGGTAAGCTCCTCTGTAGAAAGTCTCAACACTAACCTTCCCACCATACTTGATCTTCTTGTTGGGTCTTCCTCTTTCACCTGAACATCAAAAATTCCCCAGAGTATCAATATACTAATATTTTCTGCCGGATAGTTAGATAAACAGAGGAAATAAAATCAGTAAGATCGAGACGATTACCGTTTCCCATATTGATCTTCTTCTTCTTCTTTTGCTCCTCCTGATCGAATCGATTTCTTAGAGATTATCTCTTGTGAAAAACAGCGTCACGAAGTTCTCGTTGTTAGCTATTCGGCTCTCCGGCGGATTTGGGTTCCGTCTTCTGGTCCGGCGAGTCGGTTTCGCGTGAGTTATTGTCTGAGAACACCATTTTGCTCACTTACAAATCTCAAAAACCAGCCAAAAAATAGACTGAATATAAAAAAAAAAAAAAATTGAATAAATGGTAAATTGACCACATTACCCCCGCGAAATTATCATAAACCAGAGGAAATTCGCGTAAACCGGGTCCAAATCAATTAAACCAGACCGAAATCAATTTAACCCGACCCAAACCCTAAAACCCGACCCAAACCCGATCCAAACTCTAAAACTCGACCCAAACCCGACCCAAATCCTAAAACCCAACCCAAACCCGACCCAAACCCATCGACCCGCCCAAATCGACCCACTAAACCCTAATTCCCGAATTCAACTCCTCTCCCACTCTCCCTCTTATTTTTCGCGATTTCCTCGGACGATTTCCTCTATATCTCTCACAAATCTCCAAAATTTTCAAACTCCCATTTGATTTTTCGGTAAACTGGTTGAACCTCGTACAACTTCCCAAATTTTCGCAACCAAACTTCGGAAATCTACTCAGAATCTCCCTTTGATTTCACTAGTATCTCAACCGAACTCATCTCCAATCGAAGGTAAACCTTCCTTATAGGTTTCAGTTCATATCTTTGCTCTTCCCATATGCTTTAATCGATTTGGGTGTTGGTTTTTGGTATAGAGTGTAAAAATTGGAAGAGTTCATCTTTATCCATTTCATTTCGTTTCTTAGGACCGTTCACACGCCCTTGTAATGCAAAAATTGTGGAAGAGACCATTTGGTTTATAATTTGTGCACTTAAATATTGTATAGAGTCCATAACCGATCACATAGGAATCTATTGTACAGAGGAGAAACTCACATATATAGGATTGTGTTTTTTTTCCTTATGAGTCTCATAAGGAAAACTATATAGCATCAATCATTTGCTCAATTAAATACACATAAATTGATTATGTTTTGTATAATGCCTTGCAGTGATGGCTAGAACAAGAGGAGGTTCAAGCACAGGAGGCAGTGGGAGAGGACACAATGAAGACGAACTGATGGATGACATATTCATCGAAGGCAGAACGGTAAGTATAACTAGTATAAATAGCTAGTTATACTGTATTTTTGGTAAAACTAGTAGAACTAGCAAGTTATACTGTATCGTATAACTAGTATAACTTGCTAGTTATACTGTATTTTCGTAAAACTAGTAGAACTAGCAAGTTATACTGTATTGTATAACTAGTATAACTTGCTAGTTATACTGTATTTTTCGTAAAACTAGTAGAACTAGCAAGTTATATTGTGTCGTAATACTAGTATAACTAGCTAGTTATACTATATTTTTTGTAAAACTAGTACAACTATGTAGTTATACTGTGGCGTTGATTGTTGAAAATATGTTTGTGTGTTTCAGGATGAAGGACCGACTGCCCAGCTCCCTTCCGGGATGTACTTCAATCCAACGGAGTACACCAAAAAGGTCAAGATCTCGACTCGTTGCTATGTGAAGCAGACGAAGGAGTTTTTTGAGGGGTTGCAGCCTCCACTGAGTGATGTGGAGAGGGCGTGGTTCGAGAACCACCCGCAGTTCGGGCATATATTCCACATGCCCATGGAGAAAAACCACATGAGCATGGGCATGTGGATGTTGCTTCTTAGAACCGCTCGGACGGAGACCAAACGTGAAGT
The DNA here is from genome assembly GCA_023374145.1 of Lepidium sativum. Classification (NCBI taxonomy): domain Eukaryota; kingdom Viridiplantae; phylum Streptophyta; class Magnoliopsida; order Brassicales; family Brassicaceae; genus Lepidium; species Lepidium sativum. The sequence goes on along the minus strand of JAKUCM010002594.1, from coordinate 53,703 downwards.
TTGGTTTATTGTGAACGGGGTCCCGGTGCGGTATGGGCTTAGAGAGCATGCACTGATCTCTGGGTAAAACTGTCGTATGTATGAGACGACAGCGTTTCGGGAAACTGCTGGAAGTACGAGGTTCAGGAGGAACTATCTGGGGCACTTGGGGAAGAGTGTCAGGAAGGAGGATGTGGAGGATATCCTGGTGAACTAGGGACCTCTTACACAGGACGACAAACGACTGAAGATGTAAGTCCTGTACTTCCTCTGCCATGTCATCCACTCGCCGACCAAGGGCGGAACAGATGCAACACCCATCGATAGCTTCCTATTGAGGGTTGTGGATGATCTGGATTTCTGCAACAGGTTCCCTTGGGGCAGATGGACCTTCGAAAACATGCTCCACGAGATCGAGCATACGATGAACCATTTCGGAGGCACGGTCTCGGGTACAACTTGGGCTATCCCTGGTTTCGTACTTCCTCTCGAGGTTAGTTTCCATTTAATAGTTTATGATATGTAATTATTGTGTGGTTTTCTGACATTTACGCATATGTTTGTGGTTGTAGTTATTGGCTTTTGAGTCAATACCGACGTTGTACCCTAATTGCCGAAAGGCAATTTTAGACGCAGACCCTAGGTGTCCTCGGATGTGCAGGTCCCATTTCCAGCAACCCAACATGAGGGGATATTCCTTCCCAACAATCAACAAACTCCTTGACAAAACCACGGTTAGTTAATGATTATGTAGTATATTCTGTAGTATAACTAGTATAACTTGCTAGTTATACTATATTTTCCGTAAAACTAGTACAACTAGCAAGTTATACTCTGTGATTTCTAATTTTTCTAATCAGAGTTAGTCGTTGATTGATTTGTTTTGCAGGAGATTTTCAGTACCCTCTCTCCACGCACGGATGAAGAGTGCAGTTTGCTGGCTGGAATGACCGAAGAGGAGGATGAGGAAACTCACGATCTTGAGGTTGAAAGCTGGAGAGAATGTATCCGGGCTGGGAAGAGAATCTTGTTTGAAGCCATGTATAACCAGGATGTGGAAGCAAGATTATCTACTCCTCCTTCTGCTCCGACCCAAGCCCCAACTCCGCCTTCTGCTCCGAGACAAGCCATGCCTCCGCCTTCCGCTCCGAATCAAGCTGAGGTTGTTGATATGCTGAAGGCATTAACAGACGAGGTGGATCGGTTGAAGAGAAGGGTGACATTGCTGGAACAGGTATAACTAGTATAACTAAGTATAACTAAATATAACTAGTATAACTAAGTATAACTCAAATAACCCGAATAACTTGTATAACTTGAATTACTGTTCAAATACAGGGTGCTGGTGATGATACTGAACCCCATGATGTACGTGATCAATCTGATGCTCCACCCGTTGATGCTGCACCCGCTGTTAGCCAGGTATAACTAGTATAACTAGTAGAACTTGTATAAAAAGTATAACTAGTATAACTTGTTTAACTTGCTTGACTGTTCAACTGTAGGCTGCTAGGACTCGTGGAGGTATTAGGAATGTATATGTGCGAACAAGTAAACGCACAACGGGGTCCGACCCAAGTCCGGCAGTGACGAGGGCGAGGGCGAGGAATGTTTGAATTCATTTAAGTTAAAAACTTTTAAATTAGAAACTCATTCTGCATTTTCAGTTTAATTTATTTAGTGTTATGTTTATATTTTTAAACATCATTAAGTGTTAAATTTTATATTTTCAAACATCATTAAGTCTACAACATCATTAAGTCTACAACATCATTAAGTCTAACATCACGCTAAATATTATTATGCTTAAAACAACATCAGTTCTACTAGTTATACTAGTTATACTAAAATAACTTGAATTTTGACAATCTTACAGAGGACCGAAATATTTTTCGATCCTCTCCACAAGCTTAACAACAACTGCATTTTGCTCCCACATCTCATTCTTCAGCATCGCCACCTCCGCCTTGTACAACTCTATCTTTTTCGCCATCTCCTGGATATCATATTTCAGATTCTCACACTCTCCTTGTATAGCTTGATCCCAACTTATTTTCCTGTGGAGACCATCGTTCTGTCAGTGGAAACTACATCAGTTCTACTAGTTATACTAGTTATACTAAACTAAACAACTTCGGTAGTCATAGTATAGAAGTAATACTAGTTATACTAGTTATACTAAACAACATCGTTGTACCTTATACACCCGACATTTGTTCTTTCCACGGTGATAGCTTCACCACAGGGACATTCATGAGGAATTCCCCCTTCACTATCCATGACGTATTCAATTCTCCTAAACATCTCACGGGTTTCTTCCTCGGAGTAGTCGGTGTCGTCCTCTTCGGTCCAAGACACCATGTAAGACCTAAAAGAAAAGAAAAACATAATCATAATAAACGAATCTAAAATCTAATCCCGAATTTTTTTTCTACAAACCCTAACAATAGAGGATAACTTACTACGGGACAAGAAGTAAAGAGATGATAGAAGAATTGGAGAGGATAGATAATCTAGTAGACAAGAAATTAGAGAAGATTTCAAGAGATGAGAGGAGAAATGGTTGAGAGAGGAGAGAAAACGAGAGAGAGGAGAGAAAACGAGTGGCGGCCGCGAGAGAGGAGAGGAAAAAGTGAGGAGGAGAGAGAAATTTTTTTTTTTTTTGGTTTATATACCCACAAAATTAGGTTTGCACGTGTCCCCACAAAATTTTCAGACCTGGGCGCCAAACGAAAAAGTATCAATTTTCGACCTAGTTATACTACTAGTTGGCAGTTATACTAAATTACTACTAGTTGTACTTACGATGATTTTGCATAACATTTAGTTATACATAACCTTATAAATTTATTTTTTAGTTGTACAGTAAATAATAATCAATTAACTAATGACTCTAAGTGATTTGTGTATTTAAATTCTAGAATAAATATATATTCGTAGAACTTAGAGAGTCACACCAATGTTAACTTAGAAAGTCATACTAAAACTATAAGGAATAAGGTGGACGAATGTAATTATGTCTAAAAAAAACTTATTTTAATTTTATTTTTAAGTTATATATAGAGTCATTCATCACTATATAAACAAAATATAATCATCTTAACATCAATATACATTATCTTACTTATAAGAATATCTTATAAGTATATCTTACTTATAAGAATATCTTACTTATAAGAATATTTTACTTATAAGAATCAAGTTTCATTATAAATTATCTTACTTATAAGAATTAAGTTTCACAAGAAGATGATATGTCTTCTTTGTGGCCGCTTTAGAAAGATATAACATATACGTTAAAACTTGATAAATTATGAGATCGTTTTTTTTTTGGTAAATTATGAGAATGTTTTTTTTTCTTTTTTTTCTTCATTATGAGAAAGAACAAAATATAAGTCTGGGCATGTTTAAAAGATGAGATTATGAATATATATATACTTTGTAGAAAAATTGACAACTATAAAAATAAAAAGAGAGAGCCATAACGCTATTCGGAAATTCACTAGTTTTGCTAGTTTCACGAGTTTTACACATACACATACATTTTCCAGAGAGAGCCATAAAGCTATTAGGAAATACAGTAGTTTTACTAGTTTTACAAGTTTCACGAATAATGGGAAATACTCAACAAATCACTGATTGACCTCATCTTCTGCTAGGTATCTGAATATTGGCGATTGGAACCTTTATCTCGGCCTCCTTACGTTTGATGATCTTGGACGTGTCTCTCCTACCGATGGCATCCTTTTCACTTTTCTTCTTCCCGTTTTAATAATCCTGTCAGGTGGTTTGATTTCATTGTCTTTCATGTAATCTGGAACATCCCACTGCGACATCTCGGCACCAACAAAATAGACCTGGTATACGCAAGTGCCCACAACTCGGACCAATAATATTTAGAACAAAGCTCATGTAATGAGATATTACGAGGTCGAGGTTCCATCTTATGGTAATGAATGAATGCAGCCAACGCATGGATACACAGATACTTTTCGATGTTGAACACTCTACAACTACAACTCTTCGATTCCAAGCAAACAAAATAATTCTTCCCATCAATACCGACGACATCGAATTCAAAGGTGCTAAGGGCCATCACAATCAACCTCTCGGCAACAGCCCATGAATCATGCATTATGTTCTCCACAAATGGCACCAATTTGTTTTCAATTGTACCTTTCGTTGTTTCCATCCGACGTTCACAAAACCACTTCGCAAATGTTTTGAGGATTGTATCAAGCATGGGTATTAGGGAGAACTTCCTTGCTTCATTAAACACACTATTCATAGACTCCACACTGTTGCTTGTGTCGATATTATACCTTTCTCCCGGAAAGACACACCTAGCCCACTTTTCCTTCACAGTACTTTCCTCCAAATAACTGGCTGCAGTCGGAAATCTTCTCATAAATAAACTATATTCGCGGTTGAAATCGGCAACTGTGTACTGCCGACTACACTGCATGAATTTCCAACCAACAACAGCTTTGTTGGTACTAGACGCATGAGCTCTCACATTTTGTGACATATGCCATATGTAGTACCCGTGATGGGCTTCTGGATACACATTACCTATGGCGCCGATGAGCCTTGCATTCCTATCACTTACAAATACCAATTCGGAAGAATCTGGTATAACTGTCTTCAAAGTCTGGAAAAACCATGTCCAACTAGCATCGTTCTCTCCATCTAGTACACCATACGCAATTGGATAATGGTGTCGATTAGGATCTTGGGCAATGGCAAAAACTAACACACCACCATATCCGTTTTTGAGGAATGTTGCATCTACAATAATCACTTTTCTCATCACTCTAAATCCCTCGATGCTAACTCCCAAAGCTATGAAAAGGTACTTGAACTTCCCATTCTCATCTACTTGCACATCTGTTACTGTACCCGCATTTGCCTTTTGTAACTCGTATAAATAGGAATGTATCATCTTGTAGCTTTCTTCTGGAGTGCCACGCAGCCTATCAATAGCAAGTTTTCTCCCTCTCCTCGCGGTGGAGTACGATATACTCACTCCAAGTTTTGTCTTCACAAGACCCATGATAACTTTAGGAGTTGGAGTGTTCATTTGTCCAGGAAAATCCTCTTGCAAGACACTTGCAACTATTTCTGGCGTGCAGTGCCTCTTTGTGCCACTACTCTCGCTCTGACTAGCCCGAGAGCATGTATGCATCTTTGTGTACTTTATAATCCTAAAAATATCCATATTTTTAATCTTTGATGCTCGTACACCCCATTTGCAGCCTTCTTTATTACATACAATACACAACCGACTTGGTTCAGATCTTTTAATGGCAAAACAAAAGCTGTTGGCAAATGATCCTCTATCCACAACTTCTTGCAATGTTTTCTTATCTTTAAATTCTTGATGCAAACTCAAACCTAAGCCGTCTTCCCATTCCTCTGCAAACTGACTACTCTCTACAGCGGGTGGACGTTCTACATAGACATCACCAATATCCGATCTCTCAACACTAATATCCAGACTTCCATCGACTGGCTCAATTTCATTCTCTCTAACTGGTGGAAAATATACTGTAATAGCAGTTGCTCCTCCCTCACCATCATTACAACCAACAGAGCTTTGAACTGCTATCGACACTTGTCTCGACATTCTTTCCTCTGGTTCTTCCGATCTAGTTATGACATCCACGAACAATGTTGCGGTACTACGATTATATTCATTAATGTAGGCTAGATAACCACACACATCCACATCATCACAGATACTCACTTCAACCTCATCTCTGACCGTAGGTCGGTAGAACCTCAACTGTAATCTAACCTTACTTTCATCTAAACCAAGCCTCTGATATAGACATTCTTCAATCATCGACAAAGTGATATCCTCTACCGCGTGCTTCATCAATATACAACTATTACGCTCGTTGCATTTAAACCATATCACGACTTTGTTGTTCATAATGCCCTGCTAAAACAAACAAAAAAATGATTAACTTCTGTAGTTCTAATGTAGTTATACCAGTTTTACCAGTTTTACTTGTATAACTAGTGTAGTTCTACCAGTTTTACTTGTATAACTAGTATAGTTCTACCAGTATTACGTGTATAACTAGTGTAGTTCTACCAGTTTTACGTGTACAACTAGTGTAGTTCTACCAGTTTTCCTTGTACAACTAGTGTAGTTCTACCAGTTTTACTTGTACAACTAATGTAGTTCTACCAGTTTTACTTGTATAACTAATATAGTTCTACCAGTTTTACGCCACGTTTCACCCAATTGTTACCATATTCAATTTCAATCAAGTCTTATACAAGTAAAATTCTACCAAATAACCAAAAAAATATTATAATTTATGAAATTAAGATTCTTCACCAACCCAATGCAAAAATGCAACTAAAGAATGCAACTAAAGAATGTACAGCTGATTCAGTTACGTATAACTGGTCATAACTGTATAACTGATTCTAGTTATACTAGTTTAACTATCGCAGAAACCAACTTTTATCAACTCAGATTCCATCGATCATTTAGGCAGTTCTAAATCTATAGTGCGCTATGTTTCAGCCTATACATTACAATTGTTACCAATGCCAAGTATTATTAGAGCTAGATTATACCAAATAATCAACTAATTAAGCTGAAACATCAGCGCAATGCAGAAATGCAACTAAAGAATATACAACTCATTCAGTTCTGTATAACTGATTCTAGTTATACTAGTTGTACTATCGCGGAAACTGTTATCAACTCAAATTCGTTCGCTTGATTCTAGTTCTAAATCTATAATTGCTCTATGTTTCAGTCTAGCCCCAGTCTATCTTACCAATCTTAAGTCCTATTCGACCCAGATTCTACCAAATAACGAAAGCAAAATTATCAATTTCAATTTGAAATCCACCTTCTTATGCCCAAAGTGAAGAGGCAAATCAATTATGGAGATTAACAAACGACGGTAATGGCAGGAGAGGCGGCGGAGGCGGCGGCGGTGAACGTCGGAGCCGGCGGCGTTGAAACTCGGGACCCCCGGCGGCCGAGTAAGAAAACCCGATGAGTGAAGAGGAGAGAGAAACTAAGGGAGGGGAGGAGAGAGATGGAGATGAGAGAGAAGAAGCATAATTTTTTTTTTTTTAATAATTAATTTGGGTAATTTCATTAAGGGTAAATTTGGAATATCAAATTTCATTAATAGGTTTGTATATAAGAGATTTGGTTTGTATATAAAAGATTAAAATTTTGTGAGAGTGGTGTTATGAGATCATTGCCCGTTTCGCGTTAAAGAAAAATCTCGATTGATTTATAAATTATAACGTTACACTATGGGGCTTTTCTAATGGGTTTCTTTAATATTGGGCCTTCTAGTCAACTCAAGCCCATTCCTTTTGTATTAATATTATTTTGGTTCAGTATTAATAAGTAAACACAATTTATATGTGTACTTTTTCATTCCTGGATTTTTATTAGTGAGATTTCAACGTCAATTTTAGTTTTGTATTATCTTACAATAATTTTGATCAGCAGATTTGGGTCACTATTTTCTGTTTTCGTTTCCTTTTATATATATTTTAGCTTTTTCTTATTTATGTTCTTTAAATATATATATATATATATATATATATATATATATATTTTTTTTTTGTCAACGGTAAATTATATTGGGCCACGACTGGCCGGCGCAATAGCCAAATTCCTACATAATGTAAGCAGGACGACTCGATCTCTGGCTGTGCAAATAAACTACTTTATGTAGACTTACCGTCTGCCAATAAGCTAAGAGCCATTTGCACTTTCTTAAAATTTTAGTTTTTTATGTAATCTCTAACGGTATGTTCTTTTATAAGTTAAGTGTTTTTAAAAATGTGTACTTTCATCCTTATATATTTTAGTGGCAATAACAATTCTTTATTTTATTCTTTTGTTAATTTCAATAAAATATTCCTCCAGTTTGTCTATATGTTTTATAAATGACATAAATTAATTTTTTTCAAGTAACTATTTCGTCAATCAAATGAACAAAATTAATATTGTGAGACCTAAAACTAAACATTTATACTAATAAAAGTAAGGTTTTGAGACCTTTTAAGCCATCCAACTTATTTTTCTCAAACTCCTATCTTCTTGTCACATCAGTTTTTGTTTTAGAAATTTTTTATTTTTTAATAAAAAAAAAATCAAAAGACAATTATTAGTTACTTAATCACATTACTTAATATAATATGGACATTCAAAGGTCTCAAATTAAGTTATATTATGTTGTAATCTATACTAAACCAATATATTGATTAGAGGTACTTAATCACATTACTTACTATAATATGGACATTCAAAAGTCTCACATCAAATTAAGTTATATTATGTTGTAATATATACTAAACCAATATATTGATTAGAAGTATAATATATCGTATCGTATGGCCAAAATTATTAGAAGAGTTATCTAAATTACCAAACAAAAAGAATACGATTCTTTTAAAAAGTATGCAAAAAATATATTTTTACTTAATAAACTATTCATAATCTGAATACCAATTAAAAATGACCAAACTGATAAATAATATTTTACGTAGTAAAACCTAAACTTACATATTATTTAAGAACAATCAAACTAACTAACTTATCAAAATACTGCAATTTCGAGGTCAAGAAAAAGAAACTATTTTATTATAAATGACTAAACTTATATATAATACTACTTAGGTTTGATGTTCTAGCAAAATAATTTTTTTTAAAGGATTGGTAGACGTAGTAGTGGTTACTAATTTCAAATGCTGTTTTTTTTTCAATAAGGTATTAATCATCTTATTAATGACTAACAAAAAGCAGTAACTTCAACTAAAAATATGAATTAGAAAAGAATAAAAAGAAACTATGTAAAATAGAAACTAGAAAAAAAAATACAATATTTTCTACATCGATTAAATGGTGAGAAAAAAAAATACAATATTTTGAATGTCCATAGTTACTTTTTATTTTTATTTTTTATACCATCCAAAATAGTTGGGTTGAATATCTTATATACATGTCATTTTTCCGTTTAGTCAATCCAACTAATAATTCTGATATCTAGAATTTGTTCCCTTTCTCTTAATTTAGACAAACTATAAAAGGATTTGGGGTTATTGTATCTTATCGATCTAATTATTCAAAAAGAATAACATTTTATGCAATTTGGATATTTCAATGACATAATTTTATAAATAAAGACTACTTCATAAAGATATATTCTTAAATTGTTCTTCGGATAATATTATAAGTATAGTTTTCAAATAATTTCACACATGTACTTTTGATCTTTAAATAATAAATAAAACCAGACCATAATCCTGATTGAATTCTGCTTCATAACTATAACTCATAACTGAAAAATTGCATTATTTGCCTTCAACCATTCAAAGGATGAGATGTCATTAATAATCTAGCTTGCAACCACATCTACCACCATGATTGTCCAATATGTAGGGCAACATATCTTTAATTTTTCCATTCCAAATAATAATAAAATTATCCATTTCTGATGCACATACCTTTCATTTTAGAAATATACAACGCAAAATTACAAAATTTGATAAGTTACCCAACAAATAAACTACACATAAATGTTTCTAAATTAAAAACCGGGCATAGTCCGGTCAATCCCCTAATATATATGAAGAAGAGGTTTAAGTTCATGTATAATCACTGAGAAGCTTGAATTGAAGTTCTCTTGTGAGCCTAATGTCAGGTTCGGTAGTGAAGGAGGCAGTAGAAAAACAGGTGTGTGAATAATGGCGAAGTTAAATGCCTCGTGGAGGTTGCTTGAGAGAGAATGAAGAACTTGCTCTCTATGTATATGTTCAAAATCTATTACTTAAGGTAACCTTAGAAATAAGGATTTATGTTTAGATTTCAATTGACTTAAAAGATATAAATTCTTGTTTTTATTGTATAAAAAATGATTTAAAAATATATGTAAAAGTTATCAGAAAAATGCATTTGATTAAATGGTTCAGTGTTATTTTTACTATTTTTCTAGTCAAATTCTATTTTTTGAAATTATGTTTATCTTATATAATATTATTAGAATTTATAAAATTTAAAAAATTAGTTATAGAATTTTGTCGATCCAATTTGGTCATTCTAGTTATATTTCAAAATCTCTTAGTCTAAATCAAACACCTGTGAAGTTGCTTTCAGATTCATTTTTTAATACCAGAAGACAGATGTTTGCGTTGGTCAAATTCCACTAGTACAAGTGGCACTTCCAATTCTCTGCAGAGTGTTGGAATAAAATATCTAATTAATTCATTTTATTAAAAAAAATTGTTATGCTAATTATATATATATATTAATCTGTATGTAGATGTAGATATGAACACTTGATTTATGTTTGTAGCGGTAAAAGAATATACCGTTTTTGTTGTTTCGAACAATAAGAAAATTAAATTATTTAAACAGCTAATTTATATATTAATCTAATAAACTAAATAAATAAAATATAAATCTCCTCTAACCTAATGGTAGGTGGGAAGTACACCTTAACGCAATGCATTTGCATAATTTAGAATGATTGTTCATGTTTACATTATATAGGAATTTAGTCAATCAGACCGTTATGATCTAATATAATCTATCCGTTGAAAAAAGAAAACCTTATATAATGAGCGGAGAGTCTTTGTAATTTCTTAACAAAGAAATCTGATAGACCGCACGATAAACATCACCGAAAAAGCGCAGAAGCAGAGGAAACGACGAAAAAAGAAGAAATTTTTAATTTTTCCCGAGAAAATTAAAAGCTGTACGAAAAGTAAAGTCTTTTGTCAATTTTGAGATTTTCAATTCCTCTTTCTCATTCAATCTCCTCAAGATGATCGGTTCTTTGTTTGCTGTTTCATCTTCCAAGTGATCGTTGTTGTTTACTTTGTTTCTCCTCTTTGTTCTGTGAGTTTTAGTCTACTGTTTTGACCCGATTTTCTCCTTTATGTTTATGCTAGATTCTGAAAATCCTGATGTTTATTGATGAGTTTCGGTTTAGGGTTTTACGGAGCTTGTGGATTGTGGAACTTTTTAGCTAGCTCTTAGGTTTTCTTTACTGTGTTTATTTTTTGAGATTTAGATATTCTTCTGGAGTTGAATTCCGATTAAAGTTGTTTGTAGCTCTGGGTTTATGTTTAGAATGATTTGAATTTCACTGCAATTGTGTGTAGATGGTGCTAAAGAGACTGAGAAATTGTAGGAGAATCACATAAGGCTTAATCTCAACATCCTTGTCCCGGATTTCGAGAAGAGGTTACTGGTCTGCCAATTGTTGTATCTTGATTATTAAGAGTTAAGAGTCAATTTGGACTTTTCTGTTCTCTGGATTGTGGTTTTTATGAAGATGATAAATCTGATCTTACTTTTGTAGAGAGTTGTTGCATATACTGTTTTGCAAATCAGAATGTTATCTGATTTTTTGTTTCCTCACTTTTCTTGTAAGTAAGCTTAGATGAAGAGTCTTCGGATTTTGCAATTGTGATTAAACAAAACAAGAAAAGAAGAAGAAAATGGGAGGTTGCTGTTGTTGTTCTTCACGAAGAGCTGATGTAAATAATGGACCTGCGTACTATTATGTTAGTGTGATGCTTCTTCGATTCCACTAATCTGTCTTTAAACCTGGTCTTGTTGTACCTTGAGCTATGAAAAGAGTTCATTAATGGCTTTGAGAATCATACAGGAATGAGTTTTTTGCATAATATGATTCAATTGTTTCCATGGTTTAATCCTCTTTTTCCCACTTGTATTTGCAGTACCCGAGGGCAACAGAAGAGCGTGTGCCTCTATCTTCCGCTCATAATAGGACTTCCTCTGCTATCTCCTCTGGTGTTGTAGTAGTAGACACAAACTTAGAGACATCATCTCCTGATGCGTATATACCACCACCACCGCCTATTCCTTTTGATGTGGCAATCGGGGTTCCTCAAACGCCCCGAAATGGTGAAGAGACCACTTGTGTTGATATTAGGGAGGTTCCAGTTGAAACTACTAATACTGAGTCTGCTCAAGAATCCGTTGACGGTATCACACTAGGGGTTCCAACTACATGCTCATATAAAGAAACAGATTGCAAAGTCCAAACAGAGATTGATCTTGACGCTGCTGAAGATATAGACCCGAAGCTATCAAAAGACGTCTTTGTACCTTTAGAGGAAGAGGAGGATTGTCCCATATGTTTGGAAGGTGAAACTTTGTTCCTTTTCCACATGTCCAAGCGGGTGATTCATAACCGTACTTTATACGACTGTGAATTGGTTATTTAAGATTTTGTCTTTGTTTTTGATTCAGAATATGATATCGAGAACCCGAAACTTCTAGCCAAATGTGATCACCATTTTCATCTTGCCTGCATTCTAGAATGGATGGAGAGAAGTGAAACCTGTCCCGTCTGCAACAAGGTTTGTAGAAAACAAGGATCACTTGTAAACCTTAATGAGTAATCCCAATTCGGCATGTTTTTGGACCCAACATATTCGTTTTACTTCCTGGATTGTGTCTTAGACGATCTACTTGTTTTGCAGGATATGGTATTTGACTCTCCCCTCGACTAGCAGCTTAGAGCTTTGGATTCTGAATCTGGACATAGAATATGGAGAAAAGGAGAAGAAAATTGGTAAAAATATAACACTATTAGAATCTCGTTCTTAATTCACAAAACTTGCTGTTTGGCAACATATCAGTGTTTGATATACAAATGTTTGTACAGACGTTTTATGTTGTCTACAAATAGGAGATTAAGATTTAGAGTTTCTGCTTTAGATTTTCACTTCTGTGATTTTTTTGTTTCCACAAGACAACAAAAATTGAAAATTTCCTTGTATATTTTCTATTTTGATTTTCTTGTTTACAGGTAAGCTGGCGTTTTAATTTGGGTTTGATTAAGTTTTTTATTTCTTTGGTTAAGAAAATTAGTACACAACGCAAATGACTCTTAGCCTAATGGTAGGCGGTAACTTTACATAAAGCAGCTTATTTGAACAATCAGAGATCGAATCTTTCGTCTATATTATATATGAATTTGATTATTGGGCCGGCCAGTTGTGGTCAAATATAATTTGCTGTTGACAAAAGAAAATTAGTACACATTGAGGAATTGAGTCTAATATTCCATATCTTGTTTTGGTATAATGTTGGATCACTTTATGTTTAATGCTATGTGATATCTAATATGAAAGTGTTTCTAGTGTTTTAGTTTTAGATTTTGTATTGTTTTGTCACATATTTGAAAGATTGAATGTTTGATAATTGCTAATTGTTTAATTATATAAGTTCATCAAGACTTGTCTAAGTTACGTGTAGAAGCATGATTGTTTTGATTAATAACAATAACTTATTGTAGCACACCTAATCTGAATACTTGGATTCAATGAGGTTTAGGTATGTACATGCTCATGGCTAATCATTATGTGTCACCGCTTCGTTACAATAAAATTGTCATCGTTGTCGATTGTACCATGCCTCAAGATAATTATATTAAGTATTTGCTCGGACAACTGAATTTAAAAGATCACAATATTAAAATAACTAGGCAAGATTAATTAAACTTGATAAATGTATGTATATATATTATTAAGAAACGTAATATTAGTATTATTAATATATTTAAGGGCTAATTATCTAATTATACTATATAATTATAAATCTATCTAAACATAGAAGTGCTTGCTAATTACATACAAAACTTAAACTAAAACTTTCATTTCACTAAAATTATCACATATAATATCAAAAACATATGAAATTTGTCCATTATACACAAAATTAAACATTTAATTTTACATGATTTTAAATTTTAAAATTTTATGAAAATAAATAGAAATATTGAATTCAACCTCGATATATATCTAAACAGAATTTGATTCAAAAATTTAAAATACTCGAACGATACTTGAATTAATGGAATCAAAAACTCGAAAATGGCTCTGGTGACAAAATAGTATCTTGATCATTTGACTGTTTTTGATGCTATGTGTGTTAGTTCAAATACAACTAGATTTTCAACGTACAATTAAGAAAAGAGACAAAATTATGGTGTTTTTGGTACTATGTGTGATAGTTTGGGTGGAATTAAATTTTTAATTTTTGTTTTGTTTGCAATTAAAAATAACTCATTCATAGTTATTCGATAATTCTTGAGTCAAATTATACTGATCACCCTATATTTTATTTGTAGCAACTAAGATTTTTTAAAAATTTGTTTATAGATAATAACTTTATATTTTTATTAATATTGTTCTGTATCTTTTAATTTTTTTTTATCATTTTAACAGTCAAATTTTATTTATTTTTCCAAAATCTCATATTGCTTAGATACAATATTGATTGTCGAAATATATTAAATGATATATATTATATTTGTATCAATATTTTTCATAAATTTTCATTACTACTCAAATAATATATTTACTTTGTAGTATTTTTTACATATATACATATAAATTTCATATTTATTAACATAACTTTAATCTATAGTTGCTATATTGATATGTGAATAACAAAACCACATTTTCAGAAAATAGATTTATTTTATTATCAGGTAAAATAATTTTATATAAAATGTATTACCACTAGGAAAACATGGATTTTCATCCAAAAATGTAGTCATGATAACAAAGAGCTACAATATCATTTTTGGCATTGATTCTAAAAAGGGAAAAAACAGGCTTAATTGGCGAATAAGGCTTTTATATCAAAAGCATCATGAAAATTTACTTTTTCATTGTTTTTTATAGTCTTAGATTATGTATGTGTTATATGTGGTGAAATATATGTTGATTGGTCTTTGTATTTTCTATATGTACAAGCCCTTCTGATTTAATATTGATGAAATTAAACATTTTTTGTTGTTAATATTGGGTATAATTGACTTGTTTATTAACATTTTTTTTTGTAAATATACATGTTTTTAATAAATTTAGAATCTATTAATAGACTAAATACTACTTGGAAAAAGGATATATGTTTTTGCGAAAACTATTAATTAGTAATAAAGAAAAAAGTTAGTGAGTTAATTTAATTATAAAATACAGAGACAAGAGTTTTCACTACATCATTGATTTACGTGAAAATAAATATAAAATAAAAGAAATACAAAAATCATCCTTTCTCTCTCACACATTTTTCTTCATCTCCACTCGAATCCGGAAGAACAACAAAGAAAACACAGAAAATCAGAGAAAACAAGCCAACCCAGAAAACAAAAAAATGTCTTCACCAAGCAAACGCAGAGAAATGGATATGATGAAGCTGTAATAATGTTAAAAATTTTATAAAAAACATTTGATTTTGATGTCGGTTTCTTAAATTTGATTTGCTTTATTTTCTATTGATTTGATCTTAATTTCAGGATGATGAGCGATTATAAAGTGGAGACGATCAACGATGGCATGCAAGAATTCTATGTTGAATTCAATGGACCCAAAGACAGTAAGATTGTGAAGCAAAAATAATCATCAATTTAATTATCCGTGTTTTTTATTCACTCACTCTGAGAATAATCCCCAAATTTATTCAATTGTTTTCTTAACCAAACACTGCTGCTTTTGATTCTGCTACTTGTGAATGGTTATGATAGGGTTTTGCAAGTGTTAATGGTTTCTTATTGATGTAACAATTACAAAACTATTACCAATCCGTGTCGGTGGCATGGTTAATTCGGGATCTAGGAACATGAGTTGGGTTTTGATTCTACTGTGTGTTGTTTACTTAGTTACTTAGGTTATGGTCTGTGTGATTTGGCCAAGTTCTTATACTTACTACTTATCTTAAGAAAATGTTGCCAAACTATTTCTCTTTGTTGTTTTTATGTTCTTATGGACAATTTTTTTGGTTAGGTCTCTATCAAGGAGGTGTCTGGAAGATAAGAGTTGAGCTTCCAGATGCTTATCCTTACAAATCTCCATCTGTTGGTTTCATTACTAAGATTTATCACCCAAATGTTGATGAACTGTGAGTTTTTTAATCTACTTGGTAGATGTTTCAGATAACTTTATGGACACATGCCTTCCTTGTGTATCTTTATTTTTGGCTCTTGTGTGACGCAGGTCGGGTTCTGTTTGTTTAGATGTGATTAACCAGACTTGGAGTCCTATGTTTGGTAAGGGGCCAAATCATATGTTGCTGATTTTGGAAACTTGAATAAGAATTTGATCTTTGTTGTTTTGAATATGTTTATTTGTTTCAGACCTTGTGAATGTGTTTGAGACATTTCTTCCTCAGCTTCTTTTGTATCCAAACCCGTCAGATCCATTGAATGGAGAGGCTGCTGCATTGATGATGCGTGATCGTCCTGCTTATGAACAGCGAGTTAAAGGTAATTCGAATCAGTTTCTCATGTTAAGAGATATGTCAAGGTTTGAAAAGATTTTAGGATACTGAGAATTATTAGTATCTTGAACCTGTTCTTAACTTGTGCATTCTTGAGATTAAGATTCTTAATGCCAAATGATTCTGTAGATCGATTTGTGTTTTGTTTTTTTCTTAATGGGTTATAGCTTTTTTTTGGTTGTTGTTAGAACTGAATTTCCAAAGTTTCTAGCTATACTTAACTAAGTATGAAGATAAAGTTTCTGAACATAATTACAGTTTAGGAACATTTTGTTCTACATAACCAAAGAGGTGAATACCAATATGACTGTAAGGATTTAAAACCATAGGTTTAGGCGTTTAGCTGGTCTCATATTTTGCTACATTTTGAAGAAGTTTAATGGGTCATTTACTAGTTTGATGTTTGGTTTTTGTTTGGTCTGTTGTTTCAGAATACTTAGAGAAGTATGCAAAACCAGGAGAAGGTTCAGAAGATAAGTCTAGTGACGAAGAACTAAGCGAAGATGAATTTGGTTCTGATGATGATGAAGATGATGATGATGTTGCAATTGCAGGCAAACCAGATCCTTAAGCCGGCTTTGGTTGTAGTGACTTTGTTTTATGTATATTGATCAATCTTATAACTGAACTGTGAAATCTATGTCTCCCTTTGTGTTTGATGACCAAAAACTGTTTAATTTACTGAACCGGACGTTTGTGTACATTACTAGACCGAACTGAATTTAGACATTCCAATTCAAATAAGTGGTTCCTACCGGTTTAGACCGTTTGTTGCGATTAATTGTTTTTAATTGTCTGTTTGTTGTTGTTATGACAAGACATGTCTACCAAATGTGTCCAAAATGAACACTGTCGACATGTACTAATCACTGATTAGCTTAGCCCCAAATTAGTTTTGCGCACAAAATCAAAATCGATTCGAAATAAAAAAATTTAAACTAAATTTAATTAAATAACCGAATGGATGTAAATTAATGGAACCGAAAACATGAAAAACGTTGACCTTCTAGAAGACGGAAGAGTTTAGCTAACTAAAGAGTTTAACTAAAGTGTCTGTGTTTTTCTCATCATTGCTTCTGCAGTAAAAGAAACTGAAGGTGTTTTGTTTAGTGATAAGCTCCGATGAGTTTTGCAAGCATCCCTCATGAATCCAATGTTGTCTCCATTAACGTTGGAGGAAGAATCTTCCAGACGACGAAACAAACCTTAACCTTAGCTGGCTCCGATTCTCTTTTCTCTCGACTCGCCACTGCCTCGACTCGTTTCGTCGATCGAGATCCCGATTTGTTTTCCGTTCTTCTCTACATCCTCCGTACCGGAAACCTACCTGCGAGATCACGCGCCTTTGATATTCGAGATTTGATCGATGAATCTAGGTATTACGGGATCGAGTCTTTTCTTATTGACTCTCTCTCCAATTCGTCGCAATTCGAGCCGTTCGATCTCCGTAGATCCCGGATTCTGCCGTTGAATGGTCAAGATTCTCCGTCGACGATCACACCGACGGCTAACGGTGGAGGCCTCCATGTGGCGCACGGTAGCAAAATCACAACGTTCGATTGGTCGTTGAGGCAAAAATCGACGGTGTTGACGAATTTCTCTGCCGTGGATTCACTTCTAGAGATCTCTCCTGGAGTTTTAGCAGCCGGAGCCACCGATTTTCCAGGTTTGCAAATCATTGACCTTCAAAACGACGGACTCGTCCGTACAACTCTGAATTGGGAAAATGCTACTAAGTCTAGCTCAACGGTTCAAGCTATAGGCTCTTCTCCTGAGTTTCTATTCACTAGCTTCGAATCTAGTAGAAGGAATTCGAATTCGATTATGGTGTATGATCTTTCTAGCTTGTTACCTGTGTCTGAGATCGACCATTGTGATATTTATGGTCCTGATATTGATTCTGCGATTCCATCGAATAAGTTGAGATGGATTCAGAGTTGTAATTTGTTGATGGTTTCTGGTTCTCATACTAGCCCATCTGGTGTTCATGGTCACATCAGGTTTTGGGACGTTAGGTCTAGGAATATGGTTTGGGAGATTAAGGAGACACATGATTGTTTCTCTGATGTTACTGTGTCGGATAATCTCTCTGCGGTTTTCAAGGTCGGTGTGAGTTCAGGGGAAGTTTTCTACACTGATTTAAGGAGTTTAGGATCTAAGGATTCATGGGTTTGTCTTGGGGATGAGAAGAAAAGAAGCTTGAATGATAGAAGAGAAGGAGTTGGGTATAAGATAGAGAGCTATGGGAATCATGTGTTTTGTAGTAAAGGAAGTGGGATTGAGCTGTGGTCTGAAGTGATCACGGGTTTGATAGGAAATGCATGCCGAGATGTATCAGAAGATAGGGTTTTTAGGAAGAATTCGTTTGGAAAATTAGCGGATTCAGGAGAAAACAAGATAACTGGATTAGCGTTTGGAGGTAACAGAATGTTTGTGACCCGAAAGGAATTGCAGTCTATTGAGGTCTGGCAAAGTCCTAGTCGTGGAATATTGATCTGATGAGCAAACCAAGCATTTTCAAGGTGACCATGAGTTAGTATCCACAGATTCCAACCAAAGATAGTTAACGACTTGCATTTGTCCTAACAGAAGAATGAATCAAGCTCTTATTTCTGATAATAAGGACTTACATGGATCAACCGCGGCTGTGAAGGATATTTGCATTTTAGAGACAATACCTTATACATTACTTGCAAAGAGCAGAAAAGGACCATGCTTGGGGAAGAATCAAATTGCGGAAATACCTTTTGGATTCAGATGATGAGTTGCAGAAGATATTCAAATTAGGGAGAACAATGATATTGTATCTTATATGAAGAAAATAAGGAATGTCAATATATATTTTTCTGCTAAAATATTTGGATATCATCAAGGAGCATGTCGTTGCTCTTATCTCTAGAACAGGGATTTTATCTACCTGAGCTAGTTCTGTAATCCGAAAGGCCGTTATAACCGTTTCTGTGTTCAGCTTCGGGAAATCTGTTACCGGAATATCTTATGGCTCCATTAGCCATTGTCAGACCTCCAAACATATTGTTATTGTCTCTCTGCTGTAAAGAAGACGCAGGATTCACTTGTGCTGGAAAATTGTAACCTCCGGCTATCAGATTAGGCTGGAAAGCTGGCGGAAAACCAGATAAGTAACTATTGTTGTCACACAGAGGATTCCCGAATTCTTGTCTTCCTGTCACTCCTGTCTGAAATTCAGAAAAATTGGGACTCTGAGCTACTGGATTTCTTATCTGAAAGGTGGTGTTACCAGTTAAAGAATTGATCCCTTGGCTTGGAGAAGAAAACAACGGAGAAGGTACTGGAATATTCTGCAACAACGATGATGATGGCAGATTTGAATAAATCGAAGAAGGTCCTGGATAACTCTGCAGTGACAATGACGAAAACTGTTGAGGCACATAAGGTGTCACAGCATAATGATCTCTCTGCGTTTCAGGTCCTATGCTCTCCACTGTTGATGATTTGTTCTTGTAGGTATTAGCTACACTTTCCTTCTTTTGTTTCTTACTCAGATTTGGAGCTTGAATGGCCAAAACTATGCTTTTCTGACTTTTCACAGTCTCATTCTTCAAACTCTCCATATCTGTTTGCACAACAAGAGCTTTTTGATCTTGTTGCTGGAAGTAGTTTCTTCCTAAATCGCTTTGACCACTTTTAAAAAACATTTCCAACGTCCCAGCATTGCAATCAAGATCTCCATTGATTTGGGTAATCTCTAAGCTTTTCCCTTTAGGTGTGTTCATCTCTTGACCAGTATTTCCCGGTTTGCTCTCTTCTTCGTTCTTCTTCTCCTCTTCTTCCTCCTTCATCTTCTCCTCTTCTATCTGCTTCTTCGTCCTTCTCTTCCTCACAGGTTTCTGCGCTGCTACTGCACCAACAGCTCTCTTTGTGACAGGCGGCCGAGATGGAACATTCTGATTCGATGATCCATACAATTCAGTCTTCATCCAATCCATCAAACTCTCTCTAGAAGCGGTAAGATCATCAACCAACGTTTGCATAAACGTTCCAACACCATCCATTATCGTTTCCTCTTTCTTTGGACTCTCCTCTACACAAACAGTTTTCGGTTTCCTTCCTCTTACTTGCTTCGGTTTCTCAGGTTTGGTCTCATCTTTCTTGCCCCTCCTCTTCCTGGTCTTCACAGGTTGTTCTGTAGTCACAGCTTTTTCTTCATTATCAATCTGATTCAAACGTGGAACAAGATTTGGATTATGAAGGATAGGGTCGTGATCCGGGTTTGAATCTGGATCATCGCTTGAAGAATCATCAAAGCTGTTCTCTTTCCTTCTGAAATCCCATTTCTCACTGAATCTTGCCTCATTTCCCATTCTTACAAAAGCTTCAATTATTGTTCACTCTCTACTTACAGTTTGCAGCTCTCTTTCAAAGATTTTTCAGACAGCTCACAGCTGCAACAACAACAAAATCAAAACACAGGATTACGATTATTGTAAAAACAAGAAGAAACTATTGTAAACTGTCTTTTCAGGAAGTAAGAAGTATACACAGATTGGATTTTAATATCAGATTCTTCTCAAAGAAAACAGTCAAGTTTCGGCTTGAAATTTTCAGACTATCAAATAAAAGAAAAAGTTATGAAAAAAATCTAAGAAATAACAAAGAGTTTATATATAAACATGTAAATGCAAGTTCTTACCGGAGAGAAGAATTTTCAGGCCAAAAGCTTCACCATCTTCGCCATTTTATATCTCTCACTGTGAATAAATACAAATATACATGATAGACATATATCTTTAATTGCATGTTGACAGTTTTGCATTTTTAAAGGAAAGAAATTATGTTTTTGTCTCAAAATATATTTTCCATTATTGGTATATTTTATTTGGTATGAGCTATTTGAGGTATAAAATATACCTAGTCATTCATTTTTGTTCTAACTTCTAAAATAATAATATTTTTAATTATTTAAATTTTTTATAGTGGATTTTATTTTTTAATAACCAGTTTTACCCATTCTACCTCATCTTTTCTATAATTTTATCATTTATACGAAGTACATTTATACAAACTACATAATACAATTTTATCACTTCACAATCATCAGGCACCAAGGTTCAATTTTTTTCTAGCACCAGATTCATATCATCAGGATTCAAATCTCAATCAATAAATATACTACACGTAAAAATATTCTAGTTTTCCATATTTATATTTGTTAAAAAGGGTTTAGAGGCATATTATACTTCATTACCCAAAAGTTAAATAAAAAAGACAAGATATGGAACCTAAGGTCAGCAGAAAAAACCAGTGGTATTTCATATATTATGAAAAATTAGTTTGACTTTCAATTTAGAATTTTTAGAACTTTTTAAAAAATTGAATATAAATTTTCAGAGTTCGACTCTAGAAAATTTTCCTTACTCCCATATATAATATTGTTTGAGTTTAAAGAGTTGGTTTAGATTTGGTCCATAGATTGGATTTTGTCGATTCAATTGTTATTATTTATATATCATTAAAAATATATAATAAGACATAACTTAATAAAAAATGATAAAGAGGAATGGGTTTAAAGAGGAGGTTTGATGAAAAATCCTACTTAATGATTGAAAATTTCAAGAAATAATTGCTCTAAATCATCTATTTCATCAAAAATAATAAGCACTCATTGATCTTGTAGCCATTCTTTTGCAAATACAACTTGGAATCATAGTCATCAGAATCCATTAAGCTTTTACAACTTCTCTTGAGGTTCCCCATAAAAAATTAAGTTGAAAGTAGTCGTACCAGTTCCTTAACTTGGCATCATCTTGAACGTCTAACATAGAGTGTCTCTGAAACATCTCTAGCAATCTGTTGGATCATCTTTGCTTCATTATCCCTTACAAACAAAACAATGGGTTTGGTTGGTCTAAATTATAGAATTTTGAAACATTGCTTGAGAAAAAATAAAAGCATTCTTATTATAATTGAACCAAAAGGAATAACAAACCAGGTTAGAGAGTCATATCCAACAAGGCTTGTTACATCTGACAGAGCTTGCCTCCATCTCTGCTTCATCTCCTCTGTTTTCCCTTGACAAGTCATCTCGAAAGCCTTTCCGAAATCACCCTTCTGTTTCCGAACATCAGATGGATGAACATCATAAAAGATGGTAATCACAATCTGCCCAAATTCTTCTCTACACTTGAGAACTTCAACCAATTCATTTAAACACCAGCTCGAAGATGCATAGTTCTTCGAAAGTACCACGATAGAGATTCTAGCTTCCTTCAGCGCTTGTAAGACTTCAGGCTCGATGCCATGGCCTCTGTTGATTTTCTGATCATCGAACATCCTGATTCCTTTGATTGCCAAGTGATAGTGTAAATGACTGAGGAACCTTTTACGGACATCTTCGCCGCAGAAACTCGGAAAGACATCGTATCTGCATATGGGAGTCGACAAGAAACTTTGTTAAGCTTATGAATCCTATCAAAAGCTTTTAAGTTCATATCACCAAACATATTCTAAATCTCACTTTATATTATTGACATAAAAATGAAAAACTTGCATATTCCTTTTTCAGTTGATGGGAGTAAATCAATACCTTAAAGATTTAACATTTGAAACATCTGTAGCAATCTTTTGGATCATCTCTATTTCATTAGCCCTTACAAAACCAAAAACAGAAAATAGCGTTGGTGGGTCTAAATCACAGAAAATTGAAGCATTGCTTAAGAAGGATTAAACCAAAAGAAACAACAAACCAGTTTAGAGAGTGTTCTCCTGCAATGGTAGCTACATGTTCCAAAGCTTCTGTCCATTTCTGCTTCACCTCCTCTGTTTTCCCTTCACAAGTCTCCTCAAAAGCCTTTCCAAAATCACCCTTCTGCTTCTTTACATCAGATGGATCAACATCGTAGAAGATGGTCATCACAATCTGCCCAAAAGCTTCTTTACATTTGAAAATCTCAACCAATTCATCTAAACACCAACTTGAAGATGCGTAATTCTTAGAAAGCACAACGATAGATACTATGGATTCTTTAATCGCTTGAACGAGCTCAGGTCCGATGGTATGGCCTCTCTTGATCTTATTATCATTGAACGTCTTGATTCCTTTGCTTGCAAAATGAAAGTGTAAATGACTGAGAAACCCTCTACGGACATCTGAGCCGTGGAAGTTCGGAAAGACATCGTAACTGCTTACGGGAGTCGAAGAAGAAGAATTAGGAGAAGCCATGAGAGATCAAAATGCTTAAAGAAAGTATTGAAAATGGTTTTGAAAGAAGCAAACGCATAAAGAGAAGAGATAATGTGAAGCAGTTGGAACGTATTTATTAGAAACAGGAGAGAAATGTCAATGGAGAGAGGAAAACACAAGGATGTTTCCTTGAAATATCCAACGATTCGTTAAACTGGAATTTGATTTTGTTGAGTTTGCCAATTTTATAATTCTGAAATGAGACAAGTGGGAAGAAGACGACGAATCAGAAACATTCAAACCACATTCCAATTGTATACTTTTGGTTTTAGAAATATCGAATTGACTAACAAAAAAAGACATTTCAAGGCCTATTCGGGTGAGAAAGAACAATAAAAGGTGTATTCGATATTTCGGTTTGATTCCGGATAGTTCTTTCGATTTCTGGTTCTGGAAATGTGGTAACTAATATGTATAGACTAAAATCTGGTTCGATGTAAGCTTAGTTCAGATTCCAAATAGGTAGAACCAAATTAGACATAAAATAATATTGATTTTCTGAATGATTATCGTTTACCAAACGTAACCAAATACCCAAATATTTAGAAGATTTACATAAATTAGATTCAATTTTTATTTTAGATATTTTGTATAATTAAAAAAAATGAATTCACTTACAACAAAAAATAATCGAAATATAGACGACCAAAGAAAAACCAAAATATTTTAACTAGTAATTAGATTCGGTTCTTATTTAGTTATGTTCAATGCTTGGTTAAGAAACGAATTCAACCAAGAATTAAAATTAACTAAATATTGGAACCAAATAGTTCTTTATCAAGAACCAAAACTAAACCAAACAAAAAGTGGTTCGATTTGGTTTTAGTTTTTATGCCCAAATCATGTATTAAACCAAGATTTCTCAATAATTCTAAATGGTATAGATTTTATTTTTTAATAACCATTTTTACCCATTCTACCTCATCTTTTCTATAATTTTATGATTTATACGAAGTACATTTATACAAACTACATAATACAATTTTATCACTTCACAATCATCAGGCACCAAGATTCAATCTTTTTCTAGCACCATGGTTCAAACTTTTTATATCATCAGGATTTAGAGGCATATTATACTTCATTACCCAAAAATTAAATAAAAAAGACATAGCAGAAAAAGACGAGTAGTATTCCATATATTATGAAAAAATAGTTTGACTTTCAATTTAGAATCTTTAGAAATTTTTTTAAAAAATTAAAATAAATTTTGAGAGTTCAACTCCAGAAATTTTTTTTTACTATTGTAATATTGTTTGAGTTTAAAGAGTTGGTTTGAATTTTGGCCATAAATTGGACTTTGTCGATTCAATTGTTATTTTTTAGTGCCATAAGGGCAGGTAAAAGTAGTTTTTTCCTGATCATTTGTCAAAGAAACAGTAATACTTTTTACCAGACAACCTTTCAACAATTTGATCAATAAACGACAAAAGAGAAATGGTCTTTTCTACTGGATAAATTCAGCCTTCTATAGTCTATATATGTCCTATGCCCCGTTATGGTTTTAGTGGGTATTAGTTCATATTTATCATTCTTAACCATAGTGATACCCCCTTTCTTAGGAACACAATGCATAGGCGAAATCCACTTACTGTTAGGAATTGGATAAATAACATCAGCGTCTAGTAACTTAAGTATATCTTTTTTAACCACTTCTTTAAGGTTCGGGTTCAATCTCCTCTAGGGCTTTACACTAGAATGAGATTCATCTTCTAGGTATATCCTATGCATGCAAAAATTTGGGGAAATTCCTCTAATATCTTTAAGTGTGTATCTTATGGCCTTTCAAAAACGTTTAAGCTCAGTCAATAGCATGCTCATTTCATCATCACTCAAGCTTTCATTAACAATTACGAGGTAAGTAGAATTAGAGCCCAAAAAGGCATACCTTAGCCCTGTAGGAAGTGGTTTCAGACCAGTCATCAATGACGGCATGCGTAGTGCATTCAAGTACTTGCATCTCGAGTTTGGCTCAGATACACTCGAGTGTAGAGTCACTGCTGAGCTAGTTAAGGTTAACTTCATAAGTATCTTCAATTCCATTTGGCCCGAGCGAGTTAATGTCAAAAGGAGATGGCTGAGGCCTCGTGTGCAGCTGTTGAGGCTGTGGTGATGGCCTATGAATGTATGATGATGCCCTACGAGGTTGCTCTGACGTCGAGCGCCTTCTGACCTGCTGTGATGTTCAGGTGGAATGTCGGCTTAACTGTGGAGTCTGCGATTTGTAAGCTGGAGATATCAAGTCGGTATCTCGTCGAACGTTGGACGTGCATGTGACAGTATTGAGCTTATCCATCAGGCTCTTTATCTTCTTGTTTTGCCACTTGCTCAACTTCTGCAAAGTAGATATTTGCTTATGGGCGGTTCTCACTACTTTTGGCATCTTGGAATCCACATATTCGTCAAAGTAGTAGCATTCTGGCGCCCCGTGCTCTGTCTCAATTTGGGCGGGTTCTTGTGCTCCCTGGGATGGTTGGTCTCGAGTGCCCGAGAGGAGCTCCATTGGTGGTAGAATTGCTATGTTCCCTTCAAGCCCGAGTGTCGTGTACTCTCGATTTGGAAGTTGTATGAATGAGTCGTGTTGCGCTGTAGAGAGTGTAAACTGATATAACCAGAGTCCTCTGGGTTGCCCCTTTCTCAAGATCTTGTGTTGGAAAACCTCCAATATTCTGGTAACGATCCCACCAATGCAAATGCTTGTGTTGTCCTTGTTTTGTACCAAACTCGCCCATTTCTTATAGCCTATTAACTGCTTCATCAAGGCTTTGGCGAATCCATTGTTGTTCTGAATGCGAGAGAAACGCATCCCGTAATCTGTCACGTTCAAATCAATCTTCAGCCCCTCATCGATCATCTCCAACTCTTGGCGCCTAACATTTCTTGATTCGTACCTAGCGAAATATGTAACTTTTAATTTTTTCCAACTTTACGTTCAGGGCCTTGAGCTCTTTCCTAGTGACTGTGTCTGTGTCCACTATACTTCTCACCGTTCGGTCGTAGTTCTCATTATACTGCCCATCTGCATGTGTCATATTCTCCACTAGCTGCCAACCTTTAGTGACAACCTTGTTAAGGAAATTTCCATGGCTGGCGATATCAAATAGCCTTCAGATGTTAGGGTGAATGATATCACGAGTGGTCGAATTCCTTAGAGAACGTAATAATACGTAATAATACTTAGGGGTCGAATTCCTTAGAGAACCAGGTTACACTTTCGACTTCTATCGAATCGCAAGCTACATCAATCCAAATCAGAGAGGTAAATACTACCAACTTAAAAGCGAATGAAATCAAATAACTAAAGCAATCAGATGTCGGGTATTCATTCAGGAGTTAGGATTCTTGTCAGGGAAACTATTCTCCAACTCTCGTTGAATCTACCACTCTACTAATAATCTAAAGGTCCTAACTCTCGTTGGTTTCAGATTACAAGTAGGCTTTATCGCTTAGGTTCCATTATCCACAACCCAACTTACCATCAACTCTCGTTGGTAGTGAAGGAATTGCTCTTCTAATCTAGTTCTAGTTCTTAACAATCTTCTAGAAAGTTAACAACCTAAAATCATCGACTAGGTGATCAGGCTAATCTATGCATTAAACTCAAGTATTAGAAGGAGAATCATCTCTTCATCAATCCTATTTTTTCCCCAACAGTGAATTCTAAAACCCTAGAATCCCTAAATCCGATATTTCTATTTATTGCATTCATAAATAGAAATAGGATTCGGAAATTCTTCTCAAGTGTGAAGAAATATTCTTCCTAGCTTACAAACTCTCAAAACTCTGTAAAATTCGTTCTCTAACAACTCAAAGACGGCTCAACCCTCTCTTAAAATAAAATAGGAAAATAGTATTTATAGGGCCCAAAACAAGAGCTGAAAAATCATGAAATTAGGTTTCTGCGAAGGGCATCGATCGATTTATCCTAGAGTGGATCGATCGATCCTTGGATGTAGAGTCGATCTCTCAGAAGCCAAATCGTTTTTCGGATTGTGCGCATAATCCTTGTTAGAGCAATGATCGATCGATCGTTGTGTTGATCGATCGGTCATTCCTTTCGTGGAGAATACCGGGAAATGCTTCAAACTTCTCCAAAGTCCACCTTCAAACATGATTCCAACTCTGAACGTGTTTGACCTGAAATCTCAATAAAACGTAGAAGAATTCCCCAAATATAACCGTAATAATGAGCTCAAAACCGACAAAATATGAGGAACATCAATTCCCCCAGACTTAACTTCTTGCTTGCCCTCAAGCAAAGAAAGAAAGACTGTAGGAAGATCCCATCTCATCCGACAAATGACTCTCTCCAGATCCTGCACATCAAGTCCAAAGTGATCACAAGAATATTACTCATCAAAATCGAGACCAGCTTGTACTTCCCCCAGACTTAGCAAACATAATAATCTCGTGTCACAACTCAAAACAAACAATCAAATTTCCCATACTGACTCCCTAATAAATCTAAATGTAGTCTCATTCGAGGGAATATCGATCAAGAGGCAAAAAGTTCTTCCTTCTACTCTCTAGACTACCTTCAATCTGATTCCATCTCTCTCTCTCTCTCTTTTCATAAGACCAATTCTTCCCAGTAAGTTGCTTCACTGGAGTTTCCTTCCGTAAGCTAATTAGTAAAGTGAAAAAGATTACGTCATTAGATGTATCCTCAGAAACGTCCCACTTTAAAAACTCGCAGCATCATTAGAAAAATTTTACCCTAGGCTAACTTCATGCAAAAACTTATATCAGAATTTTTTTTGTTTAAAGTGCTTGAAAATGATGAAGAGAGAAACAGAACCAAACTTACAAGGAACATCCTTCATTGAGTAAAGAGAAGAAACATACCTGATGTATTATCAATTCCCTTGACGAGAGGGTTAAATCAGGTTAGGTGTGAAATCAGCATGAAATCCCCTGAAAGTTGAGATGGATGTGCTCTGAAACTGAGTGTTGCTTTGTCTCTAGGTTTTCCGATAGTCTGATCGATTCCTGACAAATGCAAATAAAGTGATACTAAGTCTAGGATGTCAGTCACAAAGGCTCAAAATACGGAAATAAAAGAAAGAAATAGTCTGAAAAATATAGAATGCAAAAGGAACAAAATAGAAAAATGTGTTAGTCAATAAATGTTCTACCCAGACTTACTTTACACCGTCTCGGTGTTAAAATAAATCAAAAAGAAGACATAAAAACGCATAAGAAACAAAAAGAAGCAAACAAAAATAGTCTTAAATAAAATGAAAATAAACTGAAACAAAAGTAGGAAGTAGCTAAGAAGCTACTCAGGGCTTTGGCTGTAGCGGTCGCCTTGTGCTCTGCGACGGCGGGGAACGCGGTAATCCATTGGCCTATCATCCTCATCATCATCAGACCGATGTCCAGCAACATATGGTCGGCTAGTAGCTGTAGTAGGCATGGAGACATGCTCATCACGATCAGCTGCAGGTGCACTCATACAAAGAGACGCCGAGATCCTCCTCAAAACATTCCAGATGGTCCCCTGAATCGATCTCTTCCTCCTATCATTCTTGACTTGCCAGTCTTGAAACTGCTGATCCGTGGAGTCCGACGAGTAATGAGGTAATCCGAGTTCCTCCTCAGGAAACTCAGGAAGCAGGAACCCGGAAGGTTGAGCAGCTGCAGCCAGAGGTATGAACTGAGTAGAGGTGGAAGCTCGAGCTCTCCTACTTAAGCTTGCTGGTGCGCGTGGTGCGGCTTCCTTCTCCCTAAGCTTGCTGGAGATCTCACGATGCGACATATCTGGCCGGAACTCCACTTTCTCTCTGCAGCTAACTGAAGTGATGTGAGGAGCTGGAAGGATGACATACATCATCTGGGGAGTGTCATCGAAGAAAGTCCACTACTTCTTCTCCAAAAAATACCCAAATTTGGCCAAGGCAGCTCTACCGATCAAATCGATCATCTGCACAACCTCTATCTGCCATGAATCATAAATATCTAACCCATGAATCATAAAGATCGATATCAGGAGACTACCAATAGGCTCAACCACTCCTTTCCTCGGGTCATCTCTGTATCTGCGCTTGATCAGCTCATTGGCAAAAAGATACCCCGAGTTAATGTTCAGAAGAGGACTTGTAGCGAGAGTAGGATCTTGGTAAAGATCCGGTACCAGAGGAGAGATGACCTCGTGCAAGTACTCCAGCTGGGATTTGGTTACACTGCCCGACTACTCCTTAGCTAGAATTGTCGACCCGATGTGCTTCGCGACTATCCTAATAGCAAGATTCCTAATATGAGTGAGTTTTGAAGCCTTACCCTAATACCCATCAGCAGACAACAAATACCCCAATGCATTCTTTGGAGGAGAGTTCTTTGATGGTTTATGCCCAAATTTATACTCATCAAAACCGTAAACCCCGCACAGCTCCTGAATGGTGATCGTATAGAGAGTCCCTCTGTATCGGTACGTGAGGTACTGTGCATAAACTGGACTGTGGGGATCGGCGCACGCATGTAGATCATATGTCGCTAAGAACTGCCTTACGATCTCCTGATACAATGGATAAGCATCGAAACAGAACTTGGTCAGACCAAGATTATCTAGCAACTGAACAACATCTTCTAGAATCCCCATCCTATGAAGTGTCTCACAACAAAGGAACTTCATCGGGATCAACGTGTTAGTCAGGAGTTGATCATAGAAACTATCATGAAAGCTCTTCCAACCATCTCCTTCCTTTCAATCTTTGTACGCTGCCGTAGTTCTCACATAAGAAGGAGTGTCTCTGCTAGCCACATTATCGAGAAAGTACTTTTGTTCCGGTCTCGGCCACGGCAAACACTGACCAAGCTGTTTTTGTCTAGGTGCATCGTCGTGCTGTTGCAACGACTGACCGCGCTGGTCATTCGAAGATATCCAGAACTTCATTGTAGGTTTCTTAGGATTAGAAGTTGATGTACGAAACATCTACAATGAAAGAACAAAGACACAACCGAAAAAAAAAAAAAAATCGTGATCGAGAAAATTCATAAGAGTTCGATATTCTAGGCGTACAAATGATCATTGGTCCGATTGCTTATTCAATCAAGCATGATCAACATCCAACAATGCATCAATCGAAACTATAATCATCAAAATAAGGCCTAAAAATTCCGAAATTCCTCTAGAAATTCTCCTCCAACCTAACAAGCAATCTCTAATTGAAATTCAACGACCCAAACAACAAGAGGGGGTAGAATCCATGTAATAATAAGGCACATGCATCACTTAATCAATGAAAATCAACAAGAACGCAAATTCCCCTTTTCCCAATTCAACTTCCAAAATCGGACCTAAAATTCGAATTTACAGAACATACCTTTACTAATCAAAGCAATGAACCACATGATCAGATAGAGGGTGAAATTCTAAGCGGATTAGGCTGTTGAATCGTTAAAAACAGATGAAAAACGAGAGAGAAATCGAGTTTTGAAAATTTTTGGAATTGATTTTTTTTTGGAATAAAACCGCTCTGCGCGTTTAAGAAGAAGAACCTGGGTGTAGGATCGATGGATCCTTACTTTGATCGATCAATCTGTGCTATCGCGAGCAAATAACGATTGATCCTACTTTGAACAAAAACACGAAAAAAACGAAATCAAACTAAAAAAAGAAAAACGAAAAAAAAACAATTACCTAATAGTGGGTTGCATCCCACTCAGCGCTTCTTTATAGTCATTAGCTTGACTCGGACGCAATTCAGATGGTGGAAGTGCGTGAGTGAGGTTTGCTCACTCCTCGGATTACACTAATCTCTTCAATGATGAACTTATTCAACTGTTCATCTTTCTTATGGATTGTCCTTCTTGAAGCATCCAACAATGCAACAGTTCCATCGCGGCATATCTCCTTGACCGTGTAGACTCCACAAGTATCAAAGCCAGGACTCCCTGCAAAAACTTTGATAACGAAACCTTTAACGTCATAGTTGCAGAATTTGTCAAGACGGTAAATGATACAAGTGTCTTGATGTTCAGCTGAGGCCCTCTCATGTTCACGGAACAACTCATACTCCTCATCACAGTCATTGTCTTCTTCATCATTTACTGCAACCTGAGTCAATGATTCAGTGTTCACTTGCTTTACTCCATCATCTCTAATCATCCCACAGAAACGACTCGATGAAGCTCGAATAGGATATAAAACATCCTTGTCCACGTTTTGCAACACGACTCTCTGACTTAGGAAGTCTAACTTAGCCCCAGCTGTGTTGAGGAATGACCTTCCCAATAAGATCGGAACAGCTCCTTCTCTTGCCATTTCAATAACCGTAAAATCTGTAGGGATCTTGCAATTCCCAACCAGAAGAGTGAAGTCAATAAGTCTTCCCCTAGGTACATTTGAAGATGCATCTCTAAAAGAAATTGATGAATGATGTTCTTGCATTAGCTCAATACCGAGTTTCTGCATAGTCCCCAAAGAGATAATATTGATACTAGCTCCAGAATCACACAAGGCATCGCTGAAAACTAGCTGTCCAACCCGGCAAGGTACAATGAACTCTCCTTGATCTTCTATCTTCACAAGCTCCTGAGGATATGGAACAGGAGGGTTGTACTTACTCTCAACTGAACTCCCTACTTCAGAATTTACCACATTGCAAGATTCCTTGGAATTCTTTTCAACCTTTCCAGGTAAAGTTCCTTGTGGACGTCTAATAGATTAAGCAGTGTGAGCAACTTGGGTGTCTAGCTTCTTGATATGCATAGAAACTGACTCAAACTTCTCATTTAAGTCATTGTAGATGTTGTCCATCTTAGCATTAAGCTCTCTGGTAGTTTTTTGTTGCTCAACAGCAAGTTGTTGAATCAAGGCCTTAATCTCTTCGTTTGACGTTCCTGAAGGTGCTGCTGGAGGTTGTTGTTGCATTGGCGGTGGTGCATAAGGCTTATACGGCATTTTCCAGTTACTTCCTCCTACATTCGGAAAAAACGCCTTCTGATTATTCCATCTTTGACCTAAATTCAGGATGAATGGCTTTCTCTGAAAAAGTGACCCTTGAGGCAGTGTGGGTGCTGGAAAAGTAACATCTTGAGGGTTCTCGACGTTAGTGCTCCTATGGAAAGGTAATTTGGGATATGTTCCATGTTCTGCTAGTTAACATAATCGACCTCCCTTTGATCTTCAGAACCAGTCTTGGACTTAGTGTAGAACTGATCAAGAAACGCTGCGCGAACCTGAGCCCATGTGGTGAGTGATCCTGGAGGTAATGAACACAACCACCTAGAAGCTCTGTCTGAAAGTGAATGATGGAAAAGATTACACTTTATATAATCAGCAGGTACACCGTTAGAGCTAGTGGTCCCACATATTTCTTCGAAATTCTCTATGTGATCCATAGGATTCTCCCTTGGAAGTCCATTGAAGACATACTGCTTAACCAACCCAATAAGCTGAGGTTTGATCTAATAATCATTCCTCTCAATCGAAAGAGGTCGAATAGATGAGCGATTATGATAGTGGGTGTGTGGAGTGTCCATGACACTTATTGCTTTGCGTTGAGCAAGCTCTCGTGCTCTCCTAATCTCAGCCAACTCTCTCTGCAACTGCTATACCATTGTGGCCATATCCTGCGGATTCAGTGTTTGATTCTCTGGAAGATTCATATTCCTAGCCCTTCTGTTTTCTCTTTCAACCCTCACAAGCTCTTGATTATCCAAGTTGAATAGGTGTTCAGAACCTTGAATTCTGGTCATACACCTGAAAAGAGATAAAAACGAACAAAAAGAAAAACGTAAGTAATGATATAGACTTGAAACTGTAAATGGAAAATCAAAAGGCAACTAATGGTTCCCCGACAACGGCGCCAAAGACTTGATATCACGAGTTTTAACCCTATATCCTACTGCAAGTGCATAGCAAACGTAATAGTACTTAGGGGTTGAATTCCTCGGAGAACCAGATTGCACTTTCGACTTCTATCAAATTGCAAGCTATATCAATCCAAATCAGAGAGGTAAATACTACCAACTTAAACGCGAATGAAATCAAATAACTAAAGCAATCGGATGTCGGGTATTCATTCAGGAGTTAGAATTCTCGTTAGGGAAACTATTCATGAACTAATTTGATCTTATTCTCGGCTTGAACATAAATAAAGATAAACCAACTCTTTTGAATCTACCCCTCTACTAAAAATCTAAAGGTCCTAGCTCTCGGTGGTTTCTGATTACAAGTAGGCTTTATCGCTTAGGTTCAATTACCCACAACCCAACCTAGCATCAACTCTCGTTGGTAGTGAAAGAATTGCTCTTCTAATCTAGTTCTAGTTCTTAACAATCTTCTAGAAAGTTAACAACCTAAAATCATCGACTAGGTGATCAGGCTAATCTATGCATTAAACTCAAGTATTAGAAGGAGAATCATCTATTCATCAATCATATTTGTTCCCCAACAGTGAATTCTAAGACCCTAAAAACCCTAAATCTGATCTAAGATCTACTAAGACATAGAGCAATGAATCAAGCAAATCATGATGAACTGAAACTGAAATTGCATTAATAAATAGATATAGGACTCATAAATTCTTCTCAAGTGTGAAGAGATCTTCTTCCTAGCTTACAAACTCTCAAAACTCTGCAAAATTTGTTCTCTAAGAACTCAAAGACGGCTCAACCCTCTCTTAAAATAAAATATAAAAAAGAGTATTTATAGGGCCCAAAACAAGAGCTGAAAAATCGTGAAATTAGGTTTCTGCGAAGGGCATTGATTGATCGATCCTAGAGTGGATCGATCGATCCTTGGATGTAGTGTCGATCTCTCAGAAGCCAAGTCGTTCTTTAGATCGTGCGCTTAATCCTTGTTAGAGCACTGATCGATCGATACTTGTGTTAATCTATCGGTCCTTCCTTTCGTGGAGAATACCGGGAAATGCTTCAAACTTCTCCAAAGTCCACCTTTAAACATGATTCCAACTCTGAACATTTTTGACCTGAAATCTCAATAAAACATAGACGAATTCTCCAAATATAACCGTAATAATGAGCTCAAAACCGATAAAATATGAGGAACATCAATGAACACCTCTGTAAAATTGTTAAGAACAGTCTCAACAGGGTATTAGGGATGTGTGCTTTGAGAATGATAATTCTTGTACCTATCCTAGGCTTCAGCGAATGTTTCAGAATTTTGCTGGGTAAATGTAGAGATAGCGTTCCTCAACTTTACAGTTCAAAAGTTGGAAAATAATTTGGCAAGAAACGCGGATTTGCAAGCATCCCATGAAATGATAGAGCCTTGCGGTAGGTGCTTCTTCCAGACGTATGCTTTGTCTCTGAGAGAAAACGGGAAAAACCTTAGTTTGAATGCATCCTCACTGAATCCATTGAATCTTTGCAGTCCACAGAGCTGCTCGAATTCGTCCAAAAGATCAAGCGGATCTTCAGAAGGTTGGCCATGAAACTGCCTGTTTTGGATCATAGAGATGAGACTGCTCTTGATCTTGAAATTATTGCTTATTATAGCTGTAGGAACAATCCCACGTCTCTGAGTGTGAGTGCTTTGTGCATATCCAACTCCAATTATTCGCGGCTTCCTCTCTTGAGGCTGGTCCACAGGAGGAACGTGTGTTCGATTCTGTGTATGCGTTCATTCTCACTCGCTCTGTAAGTGTACTATGGATTTAGTTTCTCTGCGCTCTTAACTCGCGTGGTAGTTGGTTAATGTTGTCAAGAGGCTTGAGAAGATTATGATTTCTTTGTGAATGTGTCTGCATAAACTGAGTGAAGTCAAACTGAGCAGTGGAATCAGGCTGACGTACTGAATGTTGAAATCACCTGGAACATAACACAAAACACAGTACCACAAGTGAGTATGTAACGAAAAGTAAAAAGAACTTAAGCTTAACAAGTTAACAATCCTAATTGTAACAAGCAGAGACCCATTTGGAAATGGCGCCAATTTAATAACAAGATTTTACTCTATTGTCAAATCTTATTATACTGAGATGTCAATGTAGTATAATAGGAGTCAATCCAATTAGGAATGTAATTATCAATCACAATCAACTTTTCTAATCCAAGCCAGTTAGGGTTAATATGTTTTTGACAATCTAATCTAATTAAACACAAGTTTAATCGAGCTATAAAATAAACTGAGTAAACTACACTAATTAAATCAAGCCGAAACAATTCAATAAGAAACTAAGCAGTAGATAGAACAAGTGCAATATAATGAGAAGACAGGTCATGAGGAACGAGTATCATGAATCAGCGTATAGCTTAAAAATCAACTCGGGGTGACAACACTAAACAGAGCAGATCTCTAAGCATCAAGACACAAGGCATTGAATCCACTCTCGTGGCAAACAAACTCGACTAAGTTATTAACCGACCCTATCGCCATAGGCGTTTGACAACTTAAACTACATAAAGACACAACTTGCTCTGTGCCGATTCACACCGTAGACGTTTGATATCTCGAGGTAAGAATGTGAATCTCTGAGGTCGGTTCGGTCAGACGTTTTACCAAACACCTATCGGGTGCTAATATGTCTCAGAACGAAACAAGTGATGAAAGCTCCTAATTAGGTAAGATCTAATATTTCTAACCCTCAGGACACCCAGAGGACTTAAGGTCCACGCCAGCCTAACCCATCCTCAAAAGCCCTAGGTAAAACTACTTAGAATTCACGGCATAAACGTTCACAGTGGAAATTGCAGTAGATTGCATTACTACTAAACTTAAAGTAATATGATGAACAAGATAAAAGGGAAACGAAGATTGTATTAAAAACGAAATTCAAAAGCTTAAAGTTGCTTGCATCTAGCGATTACAAAGAAAACGGCTGCCGCTAAACAGTCGTAAGAAAACCTAAAATATAAACTAAGTCTACTGAAATCTTTGGCTAATTTGGCCCATCAAAAGGATACCAGCCCACAGTGGACTTCACTATCAGTCTGGCCCAATTATCCAAAAGGCATACATGTCTGAAACCCGCACTACTTTGTAACTCGACCACCAGCTCGAGTGTGTGCAGACTCGAGCACAACCTTCTTGGAATTGAGCTCCGCCAGAGTGAAAACGGACACGAGCGCCGCTAGAGTGAAAAAGGACTCGAGCGCCGCCAGAGTGGGAGCAGACTTGAGCTCTATCAAAAGGGACTCGAGTGGTAGTATGCGCCACACACTGCTCAAGTGGAATTTGACTTCAACCTGCTCCTGACAACCTTTATCATGTGCTTGTCCCGAATGCTCCAAAAGTACCTGGTATCATTTCTTATGCATATGTGTGCTATGCAATTGTGTATTATGAACCTATTGGACTGTAAAATGATGATAATGGTATGAATGTAATACATATCGAAATAATGCGTCTAACATATGCTAGAATGCAAACCTATCACTTTACCGCGTGTTAAAGCCCCTGGGACCGAATGGATATCCATCTGATTTTTCTGTGGCAAGTTAGGAGGTTATATGTGACGAGGTGGTGGCTGCTATTTTGGAATTGTTCGAGAAAAGGCAGATGCTAAAGTAGTGTAATGCCACTATATTATTTCTTATTCATAAGGTTGTCAATGCCAATAGGACAACAGATTTCAGGCCAATATCATGTTGTAATTCATTTTACAAATGTATTGTTAAGCTTTTGACAGCAAGAATAAAAAAATTTCTTCCAAACTTACTATCTAATTCACAAACAACTTTCGTCTCAGGCAGACTCCATATGGAGAATGTGCTTCTCGCCACTCAGCTGACAACTATATATAATATTGCTAGTATCTTGCCCACAACTATGTTATAAGTTGACATTAGAAAATCCTTTGATTCCTTGAGGTGAGATTTCATCTTGGTGGTCCTAAGAGCGCTTGGATTACCTAAAATATTTATTCTGCTTCTTTGGTAATGCATCTCCACTTCCAGCTTTTCAATTGCAATAAATGGACGTCTCTTTGATTATTTCTCGGGGAAAAGAGGTTTCAGGAAAGGATATGCTCTATCTCCTTACCTTTTTATTACAGCAATGGAAGTGTTGGGTTGGAAGTTGCACGCAAAGTTCTCCACTGGTGTAATTCGGTTTCATCCCACCGCATCTAACCCAACTATCTCTCATCTAGCTTTTGCAGATGATGTGGTCATCTTTTTTGATGGAAAACCTTCTTCTTTACGAGAGATCATCTCTAGTCTTAATGAATTTCCTAATTGTCTGGTTTGAGTTGAAATTCTCAGAAATCTCACTTGTTTTTTGCAGGTTAGAACCAAAGGAAACATGTGAGATGAATCGATTGATCCACAATGATTAGGTCGATCGACAAGTCAAGCGCAAATGCATATTGTTACCTTGATTGATTGATCCTGTTGTTCAGTCGATTGCAAGGTCGTGCATAAATTCAGCTTGTCCATTTGATCGACCTTGTATGGTCCAGATTGGTCGACAGATGAAGCGTAAACACCAATTTTCTTGTGTATCGATTGACCTCAATGGATGATCGATCGATTGTAGTAGTCCGACCTGATTTTTCTTACATGAAACACAAGAAAAATGAAAAATGCAGAAATTAAAAAGAACACACTAGTGCGTTGCCTCTCATTCAGCGCTTGTTTATAGTTATTAGCTTAACTTTAAAGCACAAAGTTTTTGTCACAAGAATCAAAATGTTTAGCCAATGTACCTTTGATCCTGCTCATGTTTCACAATAGACAATATACTCGAAAAGAAAGACAACTGTCCATAATGGCAAACCACATGTTCACCAAAGAAAGTTCCCACAATTTTCAAATATTTCCTAAGATGTTCTTTGAAGTTTGAATTACTTGGAGGATCAAATGCATTTGATGGAAAGATAAAGTCAATCTCAAGACTAGTGCAGTTTACTTGTTTAACATTTTCAAAGACAACCTTCTCATAAAACTTCCCTTCAGCAAGCCAGTTCTCATTTACAGCTTCACCTTTATAGAGGAGTCTAGCAATCTCCTCTATTGCTTTCTCCTTCTCATCAAAGGGTTGCTCCTTATATGGCTTATCTTGGAAATATTTGTAACGAGGCCATATTATCCTACTGCAAGTGCACAACAAACGAAATAATATTTAGAGATCAAATCCACGAACACCAAGTGTTACATTGTCAACTTAAATCAAACTCAACCTAAGACAAAACAAGATGGTGGTAATCACACAAAAAAGCAACTAAAATGGTGGAAATTCAGACAAATAAAATACATCACATATACGGAATTCATCAGGAAGTAAGGAATTATAATCATGAAACTATGCAAAGCACAAAATACAACAAATTCTCGACACAAACATAATTGTATAGCAGACCCAATATTGTGGCTTTGAATACTGTATTTAGCAACCTAGAATCCTAAATTGTCGTTTGATCCTAGATATCTAAACACGCATTATCGATTAGGTCTTATAAGTCCACAATTAGCCTTAAAATCGGCTTTCGTTGGTTAAGGACTAATTGCTCATCTATGATATTTAAGGCATTTAACTAGCACTTTTGGTGCTAAAAGAACCTAATATCGTAAGCTAAGTGATAAAGCTAACTTAAACATTAAACTCAGCAGTAGATGGAGAACACTTAAGATGAAGTCATCTTTGTTCCTAATTTACTAAATTCGTAAATCCCTAGAAAACCATAAACCTGATTAGAAAACTACTCATATATGAAAGAAAAGAACAAGAAATAAGAATAAATAAAGCATAGATAAGAATAGAGAAGGAGATCATCTTTCTTCAATGTCTGCAAAGCGAATAGCTCGATGTAGAGGTCATTTTGAAGGATCGATTCATGGAAGAGTCCGCTTTGAGGAGCAGTTATGACGATGTCGATATGCATTGTTACTTGTGAAA
This sequence comes from Lepidium sativum, assembly GCA_023374145.1. Taxonomy (NCBI): domain Eukaryota; kingdom Viridiplantae; phylum Streptophyta; class Magnoliopsida; order Brassicales; family Brassicaceae; genus Lepidium; species Lepidium sativum. The sequence goes on along the minus strand of JAKUCM010002594.1, from coordinate 14,385 downwards.
CTACAGACTTTAATCACTCTTAAGGTATGCCTGCAAGGTCTCCATAAGCCCTATCGTAGAGCGTATAGAGGGGCGCTCGTCGCACTACGTCGAACATACATTGAATAGTATTTTAAGAAGAACACTGAGAGTTGCTTGTAATTGTCGATTGAGTAGAATTCTAGTTTGGAAAACCAGTCGAGTGCATCGCCCATCAAGGTATCAACATACAGTTGGCAATATACTACAAGAATGCATAGCGCATTCTGACGGAAAATCCCGTCAATAATGGTCGGAATTTGACAATTTCCGACGGGTATTGACAGAAATGAAGTTGTGTGTTTGAGATGGTTGGAAATCAAAATTTTGTTAGTAACGGTCGGCAATTTTTGACAATTGGATTACGGTCAATAGTGGTCGGAAGTGTGCTGTCGAAAGAGGTCGTAAATGAACCGTCGAAAGTAGTCAGACCATCCCGTCGAAGACTGTCGGAAAAAGGCTGTCGAAAACTGTAGGAAAAAGCTGTCAATAGCGGTCAATAATTTCCGACAATTTTTGACCACCGTATAAGTATAATTTTTTTTCCGCAGTTTCCGTATTACGTATTTCAAATCATTTAAACCAAAAATCTTAAAAATATATACATAACTGAAAGTTTATATAAGATTTTATTCAAAAGATGTAATAACTGAAAGTCTTATGAACTCAATATCTACAAGGAAGAATAGAAAATAAGTGCATATAGATGATTATGAAAGGTAGAAGTACTTGAAAATAAGTGAATATATAATACATGTATATTTGTAGTTCCATATAAGTGAAGTATCGCGTGTTTCAAAGTGCGACCTAGGAGTTCTCTCTGTAAAATACTTGAAAACATGCTGCAAAAAGAAAAACTAGAACTCAGTAAAGGGAAGTAAAGCAGAAAAGGAGAGTGAAGATTGTTATTGAGTTTGAGATACGGTTTTGTCTAAACTGCAGATCAATCTTACCTTTACAATATCAACCCACTCCATGTTCAAATGTTCTGGCATTGTAATCATCCAGTCTCCATTCGTAAGCCTTAGGAACATCCCATTTTCCACAGCCAACCACATATCATATCTCCAAAGTTCTTGAACAAGTAAACCAAATTAGTAAGTGAAATCATTACAACAAGAAAACAATGCCAATTTCCTAAACCACAAAATCATACAACTGCTACAAGTTTAGAAGGCCGAAAATAACGATTACTACAAGTTTAGAAGGCTAAAATCATACAAATCATATAGATTAGACTGTTCGATTTCACCCAACATTGAAGATCAAAGCTATTTCAGTCCCGAATTTCAGAAAAATATTAAAGGAGGAAAAATCGCTTACATGATGAAGGCGAGATGGGTGAAGAGTGGCCGAGGTCCGCCTGAATCTGTGCGTGAAATCGGCAGAACGGGGCGGTTAGATTTCACCGGAAATTGTATCCACGAAATGGAGAAGATGAAGTGTTCGTACTGGTATTAAAATTAGAATCAGTCTGTACCGGTCACAAATGGTCGGTAAGGTGCTATTAAATACACGTGTCCACGGCTTCCTCGACACGTTTCCCTGTACCACAATGTTTAGCCGCGAAGATTTCCTTCCTATTTCGGTCAATACTAGTCGGTAATTGCCGACCACTTCCGACCACTTTTATTTTACCGTCAAAAATGGTCGGATTGTCCCGGAAATATTCTAGTGGACGAAAACGGTCGGAAATTACCTATGCTTTATGACCGTGATTTTTCATTTTTTCCTGGCCGTCAATATCTCTAGTTGTGTTGTTGGAAATTTCTGACTGATTTTTTCCGGTCAGAAATGTGGTCGGTTTACGGCCTCATTTCTTGTAGTGATACACTGTGTCGCGGTCTTCTGACTATAACTTAATACGTCTTATTACTATCCCAAAAGGTGTCATGAAGCGGCTAGGATCCAACCTTCATTCGTATGATGGGCACTTGATCTTAATGGTATGTCGGATGGATATTGACATCCGTTCCGTGACTGGTAGCATGGTGGATGCGGGTTTTCAGTTTTCCGATCTCAGCCTGTAAGGCTTCCAACATGGCATACTGGATTTTGCTTTGTCTGGTTGGGATGGACACTTCTTGAGTTGACTTCCTAAGCTCAGGTAAGCGTCGTGTATGCGGTGTTGGCTTGTCAGGGAGTTTATTGATCTTAAAACAAAACTTGTTCGAACCAGGTGGGGCTATCCGAAGCTAGGTTCATCGGGTGTTGCTCCATTCTCATGGCTATTATGTTGTCGTGGTACTCCATCGAGGAAATGACGAGACTCTTCTACATATGTTGGTCAGTCTCTTCCATATGCCGCAATAGATTTTAGAGCATGCTAGGGACGTTGGTCGTCTTCGTAGGTGGTCTTTTTGGCGGTTGCTCTTCTCCGACGGACAGCTGCGTTGGTTGTCTCATCCATACTTTAGAACAAATTATAGAGCATGTTAGGGACTTCGGTTGTCTGCGTAGGTGGTCCTTCCAACGACTGGTCTTATCCGATAGACAACTGTTCGGTGGTGGTGGTTTTCTCCATATGTCAGAATAGATTATGGAGCATGCTAGGGACGTCGGTCGTCTCCGTAAGTGGTCCTTCCGACAGCTGCTTTTTTTCGACGGACAACTGCTTGGCGGTGATCTCTTCTATTCATTGGAACAGATGTTGGAACATGCTTTGGACGTCCGTCATCTCCGTATATGGTCCTTCCGGCGGCTGATCTTCTCATGCAGACAACTGCTTGACGGTGGTTTATTGATTCATGGATTGTTCTTCGGGCGCAAAGACTTGTTGTGACAATATGTGTTTAGACAGAAAGGAAAACAAAATAAAAAGACCAAAACGTCAATGTGTGTTGCTGTATGTTTAGTTTTGTTTTTTATATAGGAGATTTATTTTTAATTATTTAGGTGAATATCTATATTAGTTTTAAATTCCTCGTTGATTAAAATGATCTAGTTTTCTACTCTACTCCTAAAGAAAATACTCAATAGTTTTTGCTCTTTTAATTCATCTTCACTTAACTCTAAACTAATAATAAGGACATATATTAGAACAAACTTTGATTTTACATGAATTCCTAAAACCCAATTAAAAGAATGCTAAAGAATAGAAGACCAAACCGAGAACTTTTTGGTTCTTTTCTGCTAAATTTTAAACTAAGTAGTCTTCAACAGATCCATGCAACTTTTTGAAGTGCCTCTTTGATCATTTCTGGTGCCGCTATATTTGATCCTTTGTGCTGATCAACCAAAACATTGTTACCATATGTAAAATTCAAGATTAACCAAATCCCGGCTATGCAAAAATTAGGTTATAGATTGTGTACCTTGCAATTGACAGTTAAGCAGAGCAAACCATCTCCGGTTGAAGATTGTACCGAATGAGAATCCAAATTAAGATTACTAATCACATCCATAATCTCAAGCAATATACCTTCCCTCCAAGCACATCTAAGCTCAATAACCACCTCATTACCAAACGAACCAATCCTTAAATTATCAGTTAAACCAGTATCTATTGGTTCAATTTCATGACCAACATTGTTAACTGAAATCTTCTTGCCGTTTCCAGTTTCATTGTTTGCACAATTAGCTGATGTTCTTTCTCCTACATCGTATGGTTTCTTCCTCTTCAATGTCATCATCGCTCGTGTTTCTGTATCAGTTGACTCTCTGTAAGTTTCTAGCTCCTGAACTCGTCTCTCTAGCTCTTGAAGATACTCTATCGTATCGTCAAGTATCGATACTTTGTCAATCTATTCAAAATGTTAAAACCTAAAAATAAGCTATATGGTTTCCAAATTTTGTAGACTTGGTTATGTAAATTTGTACCTTATTGATTGAAGGAATGATTGATCTCAGAATCATGAACCGTTCGTTCAACTTCTCTCGTCGTTTCTTCTCTAAAACAGCGTGGTTTTCGCTTTCATTTCTGACCTCTGTTGAATCTAACAATAGCTTCTCTTTCTGATGAACTCTAGGAACCTCGAAGATAATCTTTTTCAACATTGCTTGTGATGGTGATGTGACTGTACTAGCTGTTCCTGATGATGATGCTGATGATTTATTCCATCTCGTGAAGCTTGATTGCTTATCGCAGTTTCTAAATTGCGGTCCAAGAATCAATTGATGATTGGTTTTGAAAATAGTGGAGATTACACTTTGGTAATGAACATCGTCGTTTCTTGGATCAAAAGACAACGTCTTCACATTTCTATGTTGCTCTTGAATTTGCCCTTGTTTATAAACCCTAATTGTTCTTGCACCGCAAGCAACTCGTCCAGCTTTGCCTTCAACAAACGTTTGAGAGATACAATCGCTAGAATTCAGCGACTGATGAACGCAGTTACTAAGCTCATCATCCATGAGTTGCCAGCTTTGTACTTGAGAAGCTCCTCCATTGATTCTTTCTGTCATGAATGAATCATGATCTTCTACTACTTGTTCGTGTTCTGGATCGAAACCATTAGTTATTCTGCTAGGAGAAGCCGTCGGAAAAGGCTCAGTATCAAACATAGGAGCGTAAATCTCATCTCCTAGAATCTGTTGCGGATCAAGGTCGTTGTCGATGTAGTACTCCGATCTTGTTGGTAATATTATAGCATAAGGATCAGGAGTTTCGAGGAATGATGTCTTCACGCATTGTATTACATTCATATCTTCTATAATCTACGAAATGATACACAAACAGTTAAATCTTTTTGTATATACTCTCTCCGTTTCATATTAGTTGTCATTGTAGGTTAAATTTTTTGTTTCATTTTAGTTGTCATTTTCATTTTCCAATGCATTTTTTTTAATATAAAATGACTTCATTTGCCCCTAATTAAATAAATAAAATATTAAATGGTTTGAAATTTTAATAGTCAATCAAGGGCATAATAGAAAATTTAACTATTTTCTTAATATGTGTGAAATGTTGTAGAATGACAACTAATATGAAACGGAGGGAATATTGATTACTGATACTTAGACCACAAGTAAAATTGGCAATATAGAATTCTTAATCAAAAAACAAAGAATACTACAAAAAAATTATACGTGAGATATCTAAAATATTCTAACATATTTTTTTGACAGTATAAGAAAACTCTATAGAAATCGACGGTAAAATAATCGTCGAAAATTAATCGACGCTTCCCAACAAAAAATGACGGTAATATATTTTCCGTCAGGCGCTGTCGATACCCGAAGGATCTTACCCGAATTTTAATTAAAAAAAATATTTTGAAAATTTCATCTGTCGGTTTCTGTCGGTGTTATACCTGACGGAAACCGAAATGTACTATTTTTTATTATTTTGTATTTTTAATTACATATTCGATAATTATAAAATAGTTACCATAGGTTACTTACCCGACAGAAACTGACATGATTTATTTTATAATTATCGGATATGTTATTAAATATTTAAAAATTAAAAAATAGAATTCGTTGGTTTCCGTCAGGTACATTCCTGACAAAAACTGACGGGTATGAAAGTGGTTAAAACATGTGTTGTATGAGATGTCACATGTGGTTATGGTGTTGATACTGCAGTTCCAGTGGAAAACAATGATGGTACCTTTCAAATAGTTAACGATGCATTTATAGAAATGGTTCCGGTTTTCAATGAGGCTAGAAATATGAGAGAAGAACCAAATGTCAATGCATGGAACAACAAAATTCATTATGTTTGTTGACTCAACCTTAGGCTTTGATGTGGAGTAGCGCATATATTATTTATCAAATAAAAATAATTCAATTTTTCGATGTGGAATATTTATCACATTATAACATACGAGAATTCGCCAAGAATCGGCTAAAGACTTACATGTTCTGTGGTACCGATCTCAATGACTCCTCCAAGAAATGGGAAGCAAACCACTGTCTTAACCTCAGCACTCTAAAAACACAACACAAAACGCAGAAAACAATGATTTGTTTTAAAGCGTTTTCAATTATTACAAGACTGTATGGTAGCTATCAAGTACTACAAAGCCTAAACTTACTTTAGCTAGAAGAGAACGACTAAAGACTTTACTGTCTGCGGTATGAGCGTTGCATAGCCACATTGGTTCACTCTTCGCAAACGTCCGACCAGGCATTCTGCAAAAAGAAAAAATCTAATTTTATATCACCAAAAATACTCGAATCAAACACCTCTTTAAATTAATATTTGATAAATTAATATATTGATGAATAAATAATCACTATGCTACAATTCTTTTTTAGCAAAATCTAGCTACACATTCATAAATCTATAATTATAATTTGAAACTTATTATCTTCAATGTTATTAATTTATAAATTTGGAAAACAGAATCAAATTGAACTCTACATTGTTTCTGACCAAACTAAACTAAACCTAAGAACTCAATTTTAGTTCAGACAATATTATACAAAAAAGAGTCTGAAAATATAAAAGACCTAAACTGCACAAAAAATCGAAAACAGTGGACCTACAAATATTAAAAAGGCATTTTGTCATTTTGTTTAAAACTGGCGAAGATCAATCGGAACATGACATAACGCACATCATAAATGTCAATGCTTTATAGAGTAAGAAGACGTAATTACCCTTCACCATTGTTGAAGACGAAAGACATACAAACCAAGTAATACCACTCTGTGTCGGCTAAGTCTTCCGGCGATAGTGCGGCGGCTGAAGCTCGTCTCGTGACCTGAGATCCAGAGACTGCACCGGAGGAACAAGATTCAGCGACAGAGAGAGACTCATAAAGCTCTCTAAGTTGCTGACTTCTCCTTAAACCAAGCTGGTCAGCTTTGATCTCTGAAGCTTGAATCGTCTTCCTCGTTTTGATATCTCCATTATAATAACCATCTCCCCATTCTAATTGTCTTTTTGATCCAAAAATCAAACCAAAATATTATCAAGAACTTCAAGAAGATGAAGTACACATAAGTATACTATCGCCAATGACCACTAAAAGAACATGGCCTATATCTAATTTTAGAGTAAACCCATAAGTTTAATCTGATAATCAGACCAAAATCAATACTCTTTCATCAATATGGAAATCAAAGTTCTAGTTTTCAAAACTCTTTTCATTTATGATTATAAAGCTTACCCGGACTGAGAAGTTGAGACAGACCAAAAGATTGCATAACTCCATTGAATACTTCGAACTGAAACTGCGAGCTGTTTTTTCAGATTCTCTGGTACAGATGTTATTCTCTTTGTTCCGGTAGCCATTGTTTCTTCATCCCTAGATTATTACCATAAAACCAAACAAGAAAGACAAAACAAAAAGATTAGAAATTCTGTTTTGTTTTTAATAAGGAGAAAAGGAAAATGAGAAACATGTAACTCTTTACATTATCTTTATTGAAGTGTTAGAGAAGAAACAAGTTTGGTTTTAAGGTTTTTGTGTTTGTCATTTACATGAAACACTTTCGTTTTCCGACTGCAAAAGACAACAAACAAGTGAAGAAATGTTTGAGGTTTTTTTTGTTGTTGTCACTCTTTATTTTTTTATATTTTGTTTGAAGATTATTTTGTTGTTGTTTGAGCTTTGAACTGAAGAGAGTATAGAATTGAAGATTCCTCGAATGTAATCTTTTCTTTATATGACGATACCATCGTGGCTGTGTACAGAACACAAAACAGAAATGTGTGATATAAAAAGTTTTCATAAAAAATACTGTATATTAATGATTAATGAGATGAAGTAGAAGCAAAAGTAAAAGAAAATAGCAAAATGGTACGTGTCTTAAAAATGATTGATCGTTGTTATTCTTTTAGAGAAAAATAAGACAATTTCTTTTTGGCCTACAATATTTTTCTAAATAAATTTGATTAAATGTGCTATAAGATTTTTTAACAATTGGATTAATAAACTTTGATCTATAGATGAATCTTTAAATATTAAGTTGAATCATGTATTTATTTAAAATCAGTTTTTGGTGGAAAAATACTAAATTAGATGTTAACTGCTTGGTTATACTCATTTCTCTAATTTTTTTATTAATAACTGAATCAATAAATCTCAATTCATAATTTTTTGTTTCTTTTTCTAACGTCAAAAGAAAATTATATAAAAAATATCAATCTTGCTTCTATGGCTTCCAATAAAATCTTCATTTTTCACCATCATTTTTTTCTTCATAACGAAACTATTTCTTTTGACTTTATAGTTGTTGAATCAATGCTGACTAGAATAAGCATGTGATGCAAACTTAACATCTCGATGTAGTCCACATAAAAATAAGAATATTCAAAATATTATCTCTCATGAGTCATAAGTCATGCCTAATCTGCATCAGATGATTTTATTAATTCTACATAATCCAAATTAATCTTTTCAATATGATGTTTTACAATTGAACTTTTAAATCAACAAGTGTTGCAGATAGCAAATAGCAAACCTAAATATTTTTCTTTTCCTATTAAACGGGATCCATCCGATCTATAACCTAAATTATTTTTAACATAAAATCATAACAATATTATATATAGCTATGCAACTCTTTGAAATTTAATTCTCAGTAGGAAAAAGTGTAGATATAAATTTAATCACTGCCTAAAGATATTTTCCCAACTACAAATATGGATAACCTAAATATATTTGGGTTTTACTCTCTTCTACTTTTTAAAACATTTTTGCCAAAATACATAAAATTTTATCTTTCTCGATCGATAAGTATCGTCGTGTTATGTATTTACCAAACGACCGCCCGCAAACATAATGTCTCAAATTGGATAGTCAAATAAAGTGTTTTCTCCTTGGTGTCAAAAAAGGAAATGTTAGGTGCTAGTATGAGTCAAAAAATACTAGTCACAATAATATATAGATAAAATTGAATTTGTGAAAATTTACAAAAAAAAAACTGAGAAACACAAAGAAAGACACGAAATTAATGTTTGGCCTCGAGGAGTTCCCCCGATATAGACAGACAATTTTAATTTTTGCAATCACATCTTTGGAATCTGCTAATTATTAAACAAATCTTGTACGTTGATTTTCTTATACATGTATATTATATTTTTATAGTATGTGATCATTAAAATAATAAGCTGATGAAAGGATCACTGATGAGTAGCTTTCTTTCCTGACATCTAGAAAAGAGAATGGGACAAAGACGTTATATAAAATAATACACGTTTCGGTTCCCGACAACGCTAAAGTGTTCTAGGTGATTGACCGAAGCAGTTTTTAGTTTCAAAACATTTATGTGTAGTTTATTTATTGGGTAACTTGTCAAATTTTATGATTTGCGTTATAATTCTGAATTGAAAGGTATGTGGATCAGAAATGGATAATTTTATTATTATTTGGAATAGAAAAATTAAAGATATGTTGTCCTACATATTGGACAATTTTTATTTGCGTTAAGCTAACTTGTTATACAATCATGGTGGTAGATGTGGTAGCAGGCTAGATTATTAATGGCATGTTGTCCTTTGAATGTTTGAAGGCAAATAGTGCAATTTTTCAGTTATGAGTTATAGTTATGAAGCAGACTTCAATCATGATTCTGATCTGGTTTTATTTATTGTTTAAAGATCAAAAGTACATGTGTGAAATTATTTGAAGACTATACTTATAATATTATCTGAAGAACAATTTAAGAATATATCTTTTTATGAAGTAGTATTTATTTATAAAATTATGTCATTGAAATATCCAAATTGTATAAAATGTTATTCTTTTCGAATGATTAGATCGATAAGATACAATAACCTCAAATCATTTTATAGTTTGTCTAAATTAAGAGAAAGGGAACAAATTCTAGATATCAGAATTATTAGTTGGATTGACTAAACGGAAAAATGACATGTATATAAGATATTCAACCCAATTATTTTGGATGGTATAAAAATAAAAATAAAAGTAACTATGGACATTTAAAAGTGGTGAATATGTATAGTTTCAATAGAAGATTAAACAAATTCATCATTGTAAATCAACCGACGTGTAATATGGACATTCAAAGGTCTTTCGAATTTGAATAACGAAGATTAAGTTACATATTATATAATCTTTGGTCCATAAATATATTTAAAATGTAAAACTAAACCTTTATTTTCAAAGATTTTTTTAACAGAATCGAAATGGACTTAGTTAATAAAAAGAGATGAAGAATTAGACGAAGAAGAAGATTCAATTTCAGGTAATTAGAGGGTTTTGATTTATGAATGACAAAATCTCGATATATAATAAATGGTTAAATTTTAGTATTCTTTCCAAATATATAATAACCAAATTATGGTATATAAGCTAATTGATTATATAATATATTATGAAAATTGTTTATTCTAAAGAAATTTTATTTTAAAGAAACCTATTTAACTTTTTTCTTTGACTCGGTTCATATTCAATTTAGGTTTTTTCAAATATGTAAAAAAAAAAAAAGATAAATATAGTTCATCTTACCTTACAATAAATTCTTTTGTTTCATGCAATCTCTTTATCAACACATTATCTACACCTTGGATTAATGAAGCCATTTGGATGACTTTATTAACGTATGCGTATTTAACAAAACACAACATTTTGATAGTAATATATTGAGTGGAAATAATTTTATAGAAAGGTGATCTCGTAGTAGTGCAACGTTAAACAAAAAAAAAGGGAATAAAATGGAACTTATGAATAGTATGGAGGGACAGAAAATTGAAAAATTTGTAACATTGAGAATGATTTTAAATTAAATCAAAGAAACAACTTGTAATGTGAGGTGAACAAGCTGGTTTAGTTGTCTAGACGGGGGCGCTTCTCATTCTTCACGTCTTCATCATATATTTTGTTTGGATGTGTGTTTTGAGCCTTGAAAAGAATTGCACAGTCAGTAGATATGGGGTTGTTTATTCCGGACGCCTCGTCGTTCAAGCGAACATTGTTTGAAATAATACGGGAGACAGTGAAAGTTTGACGTGAAGCTAGGAAGTTGTAAATTGACACTTTGATATGGAATTTGCAAGTTTGGCCAATAATGTGTTTTAAACTTTCAGGAGTTTTAGTTTTTAGTGCTTTATTGTTATCATCTCCCTGGGTAAAAAAAGTAACAAAGTTTGGTTATTATTTATATGGAAGGTGTAGGTGTGTTTTTGAGGTGCAAGAGCATTGAATATACCTCAATTGAACTATTTATTTCCTGACATGTAGATAGATGTCTACACTTATAAATTTTAATCGATGTAGAAAATATTGTATTTTTTTCTATTTTATATTTTACATAGTTTATTTTTATTTTTTTCTAATTTATATTTTTAGTTGAAGTGACTCTTTTTTGTTAGTCATTAAACAGATGATTAGTACCTAATTGGAAAAAAACAGCACTTGAAATTAGTAACCGCTACTACGTCTACCAATCCTTTAAAAAAAATTATTTTGCTAGAACATCAAACCTAAGTAGTATTATATATAAGTTGAGTTATTTATAATAAAATAGTTTCTTTTTCTTAACCACTAAATTGCAGTATTTTGATAAGTTAGTTAGTTTGATTATTCTTAAATAATATGTAAGTTTAGGTTTTACTACGTAAAATATTATTTATCAGTTTGGTCATTTTTAATTGGTATTCAGATTATTGATAGTTTATTAAGTAAAAAAATATTTTTTCATATTTTTTAAAAGAATCATATTCTTTTTTTTTTTGGTAATTTAGATAACTCTTCTAATAATTTTGGCCATACGATACGATATATTATACTTCTAATCAATATATTGGTTTAGTATAGATTACAACATAATATAACTTAATTTTATGTGAGACTTTTGAATGTCCATATTATAGTAAGTAATGTGATTAAATACTTCTAATCAATATATTGGTTTAGTATAGATAATATAACTTAATTTGATGTGAGACCTTTGAATGTCCATATTATAGTAAGTAATGCGATTAAGTAAATAATAATTGTCTTTTGATTTTTTTTATTAAAAAATAAAGATTTTCTAAAACAAAAGCTGATGTGGCAAGAAGATAGGAGTGATATGGCAAGAAGATAGTAGTTTGAGAAAGATGAGTTGGATGGCTTAAGAGGTCTCAAAACCTTGCTTTTATTAGTATAGACTAGTATAGATGTTTTTCTGGCTCAGTTTTTTAAAACCACACAAAATCTTGTAATAGCTCAAGACATTTGGACATTTAATTCATTTGATTCGGCCTACTTCTTTCAGTTTTTAATTTTTTTTAGTTTTTTAAAACATAGCAATTATGTAGGAACCGACTAAAATTTAGTTTATATAAACTTAAGTTTTATTTACATTCAATTTCAAATAATTATTTAAAATGTGAACCAAATTAAATTCGATATAATTTTGGTTGTCATTTGGTGATATGTTCTTAATATTTACTAATAACCAAACACTCGAAAAATGTGATTACTTGTAACCAAAAGTAGTCAAACACGCAAATAAATAGATCACAAGTAGTCAATTGATTTGATTATAATGTAACCAAATATTGGTTTTATATAGGATCACAGTTTTTAACCAAATCCAAACCAATATCATGAATACTAATATTCTGGATACATTCGGTTGAATTTTTGTTTTTGGTTCGGTTATGGTTTTTATATCTGAAACTAATTTGTAATCACATCAAAGTTGCTAAAATTATTTATAAGGTAAAATGTTTGTTGAAATAGAGAAGATTGGTAGAACCGGTATGGAAGATTCCAATACTTGAAATGTGACCAATGAGAATATGGTCTCAACTCTCAGGTGTTCTAAGATTGGCGAAAGACAGTTCAAATTCGAGATGGTATATACAATGAGTGTTATCATTGCTAGGGAGGCAAGAAATGTTGTTGTAAGGTTGCAACCTAGACTTTGTCAAGCTTGAAGTATATTCATGGATAATCTTTGAATCCTTGTTCCATTGCTTGAATCTATGTTTGATAGCTAGATAGGGATAACAAATGTATTGTACATCAGTTTGTCTCTATCAGTAGTGATGGTGTGGACCCATCAACGAGTTTGGGTTAGTAATGTTTATCATGTTGACATTGAAGTGACTAGAACTAGATTTAGCTAGTGTTAGGTTCTTATGATACAAAGAATGATTATATACGTGTAAACTACGAGAGACAAGACAGTTAGGATTTAGGTAACTACAAGTACCAGTGTTCGCAAAATTGATTTAGGCGTTAGACGGACTTAGGCCGTTCCGATTTTAAAAAATTGGATGAATTAGGTGGATAGAAATAATTTGGAAGGTTTTATATTTATAAACCATGTAATTGTCGATAATTTTGTTTTATTTTTATTAATATATACATTATTATTTATTTAAAAATTATCTAAATCATTTAAAATTATTTTAAGTTTCAGCTAGTCTTTCTAGGCGTTAGGCAGAAGCACGTAATCTGACTAGTGCCTAACATTTTTTGAGCACTGATTACAACATATAACGACTAAATCATTACGACTAATGAAAAATGTACGCACCAAATATAAATTCGATCACGTCCAAATTAATATTGTGGGCATCTACAGGAATTGAAGATGAGATTCAATGCTAATGGATCTGACAATGTAAATACATGACAATAAATTGCCATTAACTGGTCTGTCTCCTTTCATTGTTCTAACAATTGGCCAAACATCTGTCTAGACGGCCAATAATAAGTTGAGTGTTCTAATTTATAGTGGTCAACATAAATTCAATCATTATATTTGATTAGACCTCAGATTAATAGATCTAAACGCCACAGGTGACCTCAAATTATGGGTAGTAGGTTTTTGAGTTTGTGTTATTTGGGCTTTGGCAAAGTTTTCACGGATTATTGGTTTATCAATTTAGAATGAATTATAAAGATTTAAGTGTTACTATAATTTTATTGTTATTAAATCAATGTTTTTCATAATTCAATTAAAATTTGGTGTTATTAGTTTATATATTTGTTTATACCTTTTAAAAATCTTCATAAATGTAGAGTTATTGAATTCGCGATTTTATAAACTCTATAAATTTATACTATTTAAATTTTTTGAGAGAGTTTTATATTGTTACTGAATTAAAATATTGAATTAATAGTCTGATGATTTTATACATATCTTCTTACAAAATAAAGTTTTCAAAAATATTGTATCTTGACTAGGTATTTACAAAGTCATTCACAATAATTAATATATATATATATATATATATATATATATACACTTTTTTCTTTTAAGAACAATGAATAAAAACCTGCAAAAATGAATATGTGAAAATCTTTAGACTACTGAAAACTTTGTGAAAGTCTCTAAATAATCTTTAAAACTCTGTAAAAATATATAAAACTTTTAAAAAATTCATTACTTTCTATAACTAAAAAGTTATTAAAAATTCTAAATAGGAATCTAATAACAACCGTTTTTGTTGTTTGGACTTTATTTCTCGAAACATCTCTATTTTTTGCTGCCTTTTATATTTGAACTCGTATT